>JABASH010001916.1:0-22901 GCA_019776445.1 Tomocerus maximus | reverse complement strand
GTAGGTACACCTCATCGTAGTGGTTGTTATTACCAGAGAGATTCTTTACCTATACAAAGAGAAGTGCAGAGTCAATCAAGTGGTAAATATTAAAAGTGCATGAACACAGCACGTCATTACTGCCCCATACATATTTACAATACGATGCGATTTTACAATAAAATAATCATATGAAGTTTGATGCACGTATAGGGAAAGATGTGTGTTTTGTGTGTGGACAGATTACTTGTGCGGACACACGTAAATAAACATATAGACGTGTGCACGTATATCCCAGTCTCACTCTGAACATTCAAGGCATAAACTAGTTTAGGTCGAAGAAGCAATGAACTGCTTTTCACAGGTAATATCTCAAATCTCAACTCGATTTTTCTCCTCAACAATACGGAGATACTTATCAGATAGCATATAATCTCAAGTAATATATAAATATATGCGTAAATGTGAAAAAGACTGGTAGCAATACTTTTCATCTTGTACATTCAAACATTTCTACTGTCGACTTGGACAGACTTGGACAGAGAGACAGAAGAGAGCCGAAACACATCTCTCTTTTCCTACCTATTTAGTATTGCATGATTACTTGCATTTACTGTCTATGCACTTCTATCAGTACTTTTAGGTAACTACTTCATGCTGAATAATTGAAGACAAGTCTAATTTCTTGATTAGTGTAATTTCAGTCAATAGTTAGACTGACTTGGCATTAAATTGCTTATTTAGCCTACTATTTGCTTACAGTTCCTCCGTACCTAATTGTAAAGAGTTGCAAAGGAATAGAATTTATGACCGTTGTAATGTTGTAATAAATAAACACAAAAACTGCATTTACTAAAACGTAAAGTTTTACCATTGCCTTTACTAAGTAAATTTAGAACTGCAGGCAATTATCAAAGATATTTATGCTTACACAATTCCCTTACCTCGCAGTCTCTTTTGCCCCAAGTTTGTTTCTTGGAAAGATTAAAGCTCTCCTGTTTAAGAACAAGTATTCACTTCTGGGACTCAGTTGCTGCATCATTGCTAAGAATTTTGTCAAGACTGATTCTTGGTATTAAAGGAAAACCTCTGTCGTAGAAATTGTTTGGCTCCAGCTATTTTAACTTACCTCCTGCGGTTAACAAAGGGTGGAACAACATTTCTGATTTGTTGTATACCAACGATAAGTGCTTATCAATAATATACCAGTTTTTGAAAAAGAATGTGGAAGAACTCAAGCAAAAATTTTATGATACTATGTAGAAGTCAACGACAAAAAAAAGACGTTCCTACTAAGTAGTATGCTATGCATCTGTCTTCTAGCGTATATCTAACGGTTGACCAGTTGTTATTATTTTAATTGCAATGATTCAGTACTCTTTTCTTAGAGATGCCAATAATTCTGGTTTCAGGTGGGATTCACGCAAATATTGGCACACAATTGAACTAACTGATAGTTTAATACAAGATATCTTACAATCATTTGTATTGTCGGTAATGGGTTGTTGCATCTCTAGTTTAAGTTTTCAATAACCTGTGCCTGAACTAAATCGGTGACGATATTAATTGCTATACACAGCTCTGTAACTGTTACATTTGATTCAGTTCCAATTCTTAGTAAAATCCTGCCAATTGTCTGCACACTGAGAATTAGCATTTGCATTGATCTTTCTCTCAATTTAATCAAATATTATGTGAGACAAGCATCTGCTACAATATTTTTGAAATCACAGATATTTTCAGGAGGCATATTTTGCAGTTAAATTGCATATTTTATTGAGCCCGATCACCGAATGCAAGACTAATATTGCAAATGTTGGTTTGGTATTCATATTTTTCTCATTTTGGTACTTAGTAAACTTTCAAAGAAACATTATATGCACAAGTCTCATTTGGTACATATTATGCATTTCCCTAGACCCTAGATAGAGTACGGTATTTTGGGCATTGTGGTGGCACACAAGCATAGCCATTATTACAGCAATATTAGTGCAGACATGTCATTGCATATGCAATATATTATGTAGGTATTTATCTTTCAGTTGATATTCTTCAAAGATACTGCATAAAACTGATAGATTATTTGTAAATGTAATTATTCTCACAGAATCTTTTACAGCCATTGATTTTAGAACAACTTTTTTTCTGTAAACAAATCCGTTCCCTGGATTTCCAACTACCCAACTGTAATAGACTACTAATTGCTTTGTATGTATAACTTGTAAGTTTGAATCATAGATTGCTACTTTAAAAAAACTGGTTTAGCAAAGGTGTAAGCAAAATATTAGAATGTAATGAAGCTGTTTAGAAAATAACTGTCTGTAATAAGTATTAAAAATTTTGTAGGCTAGACTGAGACAGTTTGACTGATAAAGCTTAAATATTACTATTATAATTCAGTAATCGGTAGTAGCGAACAGGGAAATCAAAAAAGATGTAGGAAAACATAGCTACAGGAGTTTATCAAAATCTATGGGACGAGACAGGGTAGTGTTACTATTGATTGAGTATTGAAAATAATAATGGCTAAAACGCAAGGACATACCAGTTGAAGAGAAGAAATTTAAAACTTAGTGAATACGGACGTTCAACAGGAGAAGTATTTATTTGATGGTGAATCTTGAGTTTGGTAGTGAAAACACTATAAACAATTGAGGAAATTGATAAAGTGTATGTAGTTGAGAAACAGAACAAACAAAACAGTCTTGACTGAACTTGAGTATTAGTTGTTGATTAGATTACGTAAAAGGACGTTGAATGGACTAGGTTGGAGTAAAACTTAAATTATGAAACGAAGAATCCAATTGAATAGAGTCCAAGGAATTTTGATATTGGATGAAAAGATGTTATTTTCAGCTATACTATTTATACTAGAAAAGGTCGAGGTTTACATAATTATTCCCTACAAAAAAGAATTCCAAGAGGATCAACTGAGTAAGTTTAAAAAATCATGTCAATAATATCTGTGACTATTTTTATAATTCTGTGTGTTTGTATGTCAGTCTTGTTTCCTATTTGCCTTACATGAATGATATAACGTTGAAGCAAGTCCTTGTGACACTTAAGACAGTTCTTTTCAGTCAGATTCTCTTTGTAATATAAAATTCTGTAAAAATGTTGAGCGTAGAGACGGAGTTAGTTTAGCGCGTGTTGAGTGTTGAAAAATGCCTTACGGGAGACTGAGTGAGTAAACTGGGCTAAAAGATAAAAGACTATTCTACGTGTGTACAAATAAATGGAAGAAATGCAGCAGGTATTAACTTGTGTTCGTAGTATTCGTTGAACTATCTTTTTTGCTCAAATCAAATGACTCAACAGTAAATAAAATGGCAAGTAAATGATGTACTGTACTTATAGTTACTATTAGCTAAGAGAACAAAAGAAATGAGAGAATGAGAACAGTTTTAATAGAGTTGTAGAATAAAAGAATTAAATAGATCTGTACCTAATGTATCTGACGTCTGAATTAATCTCTCGATGAGAGAGACAACTACGACTGTCAACTCACGACAAGAATTCCCGACTTTTTCCCTCTCACTTTCGAAAAGCTATTAAATTAACCAAGAGATTCACCTCTAACTACTCATAATACATAATCATAATCATATTTTACAGCTGCACTACTACGTAATGAAACTGCAAACGTAACAGTGTCTGCTAATAAGCATATATAGCCACTAATACAAATCATTCTTATAGATTGCATAGATAAATAAGGCACAGTGGGGAGCTGCAATACATAATGTATACAATGCAGATGACAATGCTCTCTTTACTTCGCCAAACGTTTTAATTCTAATGATGCACAGAGTGTGTGTAACGTGTTATTTTCAATTTCTCTATATTATTTGGGCTCTATATTATTTTGCTGTTTTCCTTTTCATTTTCGTTTCACCTTCGTTTCATGCAAAAAGGTGTAGAAACAGGACCACATTGCTAGGAATCCGACACTTTGCTGTGTACCTAATATTTTTAATGTAAATCTCTCTCCCAGAATCAATTACATTATTTACATGCTTGACTGGTTGGTCCTTCGATAGCCTTTTAGACTCGAACGAAGCTCTACTCCAGACAGGGGTAGCGTTTAATCGGTTGTGCGAAAGCCGTAAAGCAGCCGAAACACATGCCTACTTAGTGTTATGGGCTTGATTTTCCCTGATTTAATTAATTCTGCACTATTTTTACTTTTTCTAAGTTATGCATTGTTGTGTCTGGCCTACGGCCTTTTGTTCCTCCTTGAAAAGCCAAGTATACTATTGAAATTGGACAGATGCACTGCCTATTGCGTGCTAATTATCCCATTAAAGCTACAAATAGGACTTTTCTACACAAAACTCGACTGTGCAATCACAGAGACATTTCGTGCATTATTAGCGACGCTCCCTGCTACCCCACTCACTCTGGCTGCGTCATAATAACATAATGTAACAAAAACAAAGATACCATTTGATTTCAGCCATATTGTCTGCTTTTATTATTAGTAGTTCATGTTGGAGGCAGAGTCCAAGGCAAAATTGAAATTTACGATTGCCCAAGATGCTGCTCTGGCTTTGTGTTTTCTGTGGAAGTTACTCAAATCCAATGTAATCTTACGTATAATAATAATGAAGGCGCACGAGTGAGAGTCATAAAAATAACATTACAAACAACTACCAAGGAACAACCTTTTTTCTTACAAGACTTACTTACACTTTGTCTAATACAGGATGCCAGAATTCTAAGCTAGTGCTTAATTTATTGGCTACGAGCAAAATGGAGCTCTGCACAAAGGCATAAAATGTTTAATGCACTTTTAGGACTACCCATTATGCTCTTTTTCTCTATTATCTCTCTTTCTACTCTACTTTATATGCAATGAGCGACAAAATATGTAATTTTCATCACTTCATAATGCAATCATAGTTAGCTTTTACATACACATAAAGCCAAGCACAAAATACCGACTATTTACAACTGCATGCCAGAAAAGAACGCTACCAATTTACACAAACAAAATATTAAACTCGTTATTCTTATTCGTGGTTCAGTTACAGATCAAAGATGCAAACAATGATCCATCCGCAGAATGTGCTGAAAATATTCTTGAAAATCAATTTTCGTTGCACTCTCAATCTTTCATTTCCACGATATTTTATAATACCATTTGTAAAAATAGCTATTTCTTGATTTTAATTAATAGTTATCTAAAACGTAGGTATTCGATCATTGGATGGCTAACAAGATTAAACTATTCGTAGATAAAGAATAAAACATTTGTCTCGATAAATTCATTGGACTTTGAAACTTAAAGTGCCTTTCTTATCATAATGTAGTTATTGGGCAGATTGCTGTTAAGACCAGGATTGATTTGTTAATTGTTAATAAGCTAAGACCATGATATTTCTCTAAATTAGCTAGGCATCACATTATTTGTAGTTATGTATCATAATTATGCTTTGCTAATGTAGTGCTAACAAGCTAGCAATATTATTATCTGCATTGCACACAAAGAGTACTGAATAACATAATCAATGTAAGAGGTAGTCAGTAACTTAGTACATGTAAAAAAGTCTCGTGCAACCTTTTGATCCCTGGAGATTTTAGTTTTAGCCGATGACTCTATGCAAACTTAAAGACTAATCTTGTTTGCACTGGATGATCAAGAAAGGCTTTATCCTTTTCTTGCAATAAATAACTCAAAATGCAATGACTTTGACATAGTTCCTGGAAAGAATATCTAATAGACAATACATTAGCACTTGTTTCAATGCATGTGACAATTTTTTGCATGCTAGGCTAAATTCTGGTCAAGTCCAGTACAGTGCAGTAGGTAGTGTGTTTGAAGTACAGTAAACGTTGTCAACAGGACCACAGTCTATAAAACTAGGACCTTTCAGACAATACTAATGTTATGATGATTCCTCGACAGAAAATGAAATACATTCACTATATTACTTTTAAAGTTTTCAATTTTATGGAAAAATCTTTGTCATGGGTTTAATGTTTTCTATTTCTGTGGTTTAATGTTTAAGTTAATCTGTCAACCAAGACATTAGGACTTTAGGACTTACCGATTTATTTACATGATGATTTACAGTATGAACTTACATTTTGTACACACGTGTACACATATTTTCCTCATAAAAATTGTCAAAATTGAAGTACCATCGTTTGCCGCATAATTTCTAGGTATCCAGAGCTGATGATATTGTCTTGAGACAATGATCTTATTTACAAAATACTTCTACAAGAAAATGTACTCCCTCGGAGGATTTACTGTTAATGTGCAAAAACATCTGCGAATCACTGGTAAACATCTTTTTGAATGGATGGGTCGAAGTACAAGATTGAATGTGACGGAATCCAAACTTGACCCTAGTTTTACTTTTACTTGTGAGCAAAACCAATAAAACTGTTGTTTCAAGATAGTGTAAATATATTTACCACATTAATTCATTTATGTATCCATACAACATGAATCTGGAAAATCAGGATGTTTATGAGGCAAACTTTCCATACAGTGTGGCATATAACTTTCAATGTAACTACATTTACATACATATACTTAATTACAAATAATTGATTTGATACCACATTGACTATCAGGTAGTCATTAGAATTATCTGGTAATAAAGTAGCTAACCTGGGGCAAACGACTAACCTTTCAGAAGACCTAACCCTGTTGGTGGAGAAAGGTCTAAGTTTATTTTGCATGAAACCCATGATTTTGCCACGTTGTAGTTGTATATTTATTACCTTGACTTACGCTAGCCTCGTCTTGACACAACAAATATAAAAGAGTAATATTGCCATTCCAAAACTTAATGTAGGCATGACATGGATTGAATTTTATCAACGCTGCAATAATAATTCCTAAAGGATTGACCTGCTTCTGTTGAACGAAAATAAATCGTAAAGCATACGCAATTATTGCCAGTAAGTGTAATCGTGCACCCTTGGTAGTGCAAAGCAAAGTCCAACGCTGAAATAGAAGCTTGGCATATTTTTTTAGGTGTGACCGTGTTAGTATAAAGTAAGGTCGTAAATAATGAAGTCGAAGTTCAATTACAAGTTGCAAGGTATAAATACAATCATTAATTTTTTCATGAGAAAGAAGATTTAATTCTTAATGACCAATTGATAATAGTATAGAAGATTTGACAAGAGTAGACAACTGTCTATAGAATGGACATTTGGAAAAATACTGGTTACTGATATGAATATGTGGAAGATTTTTCTTTTCACATCATTTTGTTTTATCTAATAATTTACACCTACATTTTATACTTCAACAGGATCCTACATAAATGTACATATTCAGAACACATCATGAATGAAATCGATACTCAATACACTACTCATTGAAAATAATACGTATACGTAATCTGTCCTATCTGTAAAACTGTACGTAATAGTCAGTCGCATAATAGGTTGAAGCAGCCACTAGTCAAAAAGTCAAAATTATCGGGCTTTAGATTAGCAGAAAGGATATTAAACTTAAAGCTACCACTAATCATTCTTGTCTGTCATCTCTAACCTCCACTGACTACCTTTTACGTAATAAAAGTGCACATGGATGGATGAATGGGAATTAGCTGTATGAAACAAACTGCCGTATGTGCATTAAAAGAGGCCCTAGAATCTGTAGTCTACTTTCAATTAAACTTTTTCAGGGAGCAATAGCAATACCTTATTTTGCATCGGTATACAAATCAATGAAAGATTTTAATGAGATGAATGTGGTACGTACGTATGCAAATGCTGATTAAATGAAGATACGATACAATTCATTAGTTTGATACTTAATTCACGACTTATCAAAAATGATACCACAAGACACAAGGGACCATTAAGAGATCACTGATCTTTATGCACTATACAAATGTAATTAGCAATCTAATAAACTGAATAAACACGTTCATAGTCCTTTAAAAACATAATGAATTCTTCATTCTTCCATTTGCTCTCCGCATGATTACATATCTTTAGTAATGCACAATGAGCTTTAACCCATTTGCGTCATTAGTTTATGAATAGAAGTATAACGAACTTGTCGGATTTAGATTTTTGAGCTTGAGATTTAATATTCATTTTAAGGAAAGATCTGAGAACAAAACCATCTGCAAATCTAGTCAGCTACATAATTTCACATACGATAAGAAAATTATTGATATGGAATGGTTTGTGACATAAATACTATTTTTCAATCAATGACAGCCCATTTCTGGAAAAAATGCCAAATGTAAAGATTATGATTGTTTATGGTATGTAAAAGATAGACGAAGTATTTTACAAAGATAATCAACTATTTAGTTGTAATTTATTAGGTAGCAACTTGACGTGAATAGCAATCGTATCATATCAATCGATTCATATCATACGAATATCATACTAATCTTAGCATCATCATCACACATAATCGTTATCATCATTTAAGGAACAACAACATTAAAAGAGCAATATTTGACCATTTATCAACTATTATTAACATCACAAATAGCAACCAGTACTGCATAGTCTATCTGCATGTATTTCAATGTACATAATTTGAGTACGTTATACAATCCAATTCCATTTTTCAGATTTTGACTTACGATTCACGATTTTGATTTACGATATACTTGCATTGCGAAATCATTTCAAGCGTCAGAGATGAATTATCTGATTTATAACGACAATCTTTATCTTTCCATTCTGTCAAAGCATAACTCTCTAGAGCTTGACTCTCCTTACATACATTATCGCTTAAGGTTCCTACTTTAATTTGGTCAATGTATAATATAGTACCTGCTGAATTCACTGGCCTGTCTCATCTCTATTTCAAGATCCTAGAATACTCATTTACCTATTAGTAACATTTTTAGTCTCAACAACAACTCATGTAACTACGTAATCAATATTCAAATTGAATTCACTCCACAAGGTCTCATATTCGACATACAGGGCTAGCCACATAATGTTCGAATGGTGGTCACTACATTTTTGTAGCAGCCTCCGTTAAGGAGCTAGAGAGCCTAGACTGTTGGGACATATATTATGGCAAGCCTTGTACATAGAATTATTACTTTAGTACTTTCACATACCAAAATGTTTTACTACAAGCAAAAGTAAACGAAATTATATTAGTGCATGCTAGCTTTTTCTATAAATTAATCTCTGTCTTGTTTAAAAACATGCTTAAGTACAGCACAGTTGTTAGAAACTTGCATTACACTTTTTGAGTTGTACAAACTGATACTACAGTGAGCTATAGGATTTGCATTAGGTTACATCATCGTGTGGCATTGTTATATTTTTAGTATTGATAATTATTTAGTTCAAGCTAGAAAAGCTAAGGTACAACATCCCCATTATTGTATTGAGGTCAGGGCAGGGTCGGGTCACACTTGTTTCGAACCCGAGTTGTTATTATTGTGAAAATTACATACATGTATGCACTGCGTGACTATTTCCATCTAATTTATCTAATTGTAATTGTAACTACAATATGCTGCTTCTATCATCTTATACTCACAGTGAAGTTAGGCTGTACTCAATTCATCTCATCGTTATTTTGTGTCTACATAGCAAAATCCAATTCTAACTGGTATTGTTTGAGTAGAGCTATAAACATTAGCCTAAAATATGTACCTTTGTACTTATTATTAACCTATTATAGGTAATTCAATTACTCTTCCAGTAATTCTGATCTTTACTTACCCATTTATAGTATATAACATCAAACGTAATTAATTCCTTGAATGAAATTGTATAAATTTCTACTGAAGTCACAGATTAATTTCTATATTGTGTCCTATAGTTGTCTTGCAATGCTATCGTATAGCGTACGCATCTTTGTATACTACTCTTAAAAGTCATAATCAGTGTACTTTACTCTTTTAATCGTAGTGTAGTTTAAGTACACATTGCGAATACGTATTTTAGGTACTATAGATTATGTACATAATTTGAATAGTATTATCATTGTAGTTTACAACTAATGCTAATTAATTCACTAAAATGTCAAAGTATTAATTTTCCACTGGTTTACCCTTCACGTATTATTGCTCTACGGATAGTTCTGTCATTATAATTTTTGCATTGCGTATTTTTGTTTTCCTCGAGTATGTTACTAATAATGTTTCCTATCATTATCAATGGGGAGTGAGGACTGAGGAGTTAAAGGTCTTTAATCAGCTAGTTTTGTAATCTCTAGGAATTATGTCTGTTGTCATTTACAATTACAATCAAAGCCAACCTCATCTCCATTTCAATACCAATGTACTTAAATGTTAGTTAAATCCCACCTTGACTCTCACTAACTGCGTTAAACGTTTTTGTAGTATTTACTTGCTTGTCAAATCTCACCTTCTATGCACCTGCCAAGTGTAAAATGTAATTTAATCAGCATTTTATAATACATAGTTCCTAATAAATACATCATAGCTGCACACTCTCTACTTACAATTGCTCATTCGTTACTGTTTGCAAATTATATTCATAGAATTCTGGAAAAAGGCCAATATAATACTCATTCATATACTAATTGCAAAACGCATCGACGCATGTACAAATTAACATTTTTTCTAGTTTACTTATGCAAGACAAACCACTGCTTTCTATATGCTACTAAAAGTAAGGCTATTATGTAATCCACCGTCGACATTGCTTCCTTTAAAATTACAATTAAATTGTACGTGAACTTGATAAACAGTGTAAATGACTGCGTAAGTCAACTTTGGTTTGAAAGCCGAACGAGACTGTGCCTATGCAAAGTTTGCATTAACATACAGTACCTACCTAATAGTATCTACATCGCATTACTAAAATCATATTATGAATTAATTACTGTACAGAAATAACTAAAGAAATTCAAGCTTAATAATAATTATTCGTCTAAAGTTAACTCATGTTGAGAAAGAATGTATACAACTGTAGTTCTAGCTTAAGTGGTAACTAAACACGCAGCTTATTTTAAGAATCATAATATAAACACATATTGGGTACAGATGATTTAAAAAAAATGACATACTTTTAAAAGGATGCGATGCGGGCATTACAAAAATACAGCATACATTATACCTATAGAATATCAGGTTTGTACCCAGCTGAACATTATTTAGTACTTAAATCGGTACATAATAACATTTTACTAGCATTAAATTATAATAAAACTATGTACAAACCATAAATTCATATTATACAATATACAATTATACAATCATATTATAAGATCATAACACGATACAAGGAACTGTTAAAAATGAAAATCCGTTGAAAATCATTCACAAAGAAAACAAATCACTACATACAGTCAATACCTTTAATACAGAGATACAAATAGTGTGTAAACAAGTAAACCTTTGAATATAAACCAACTATTTAGGATATTTTGGCTAATTCAGTAATGTACGTCACCAAATCGTTTGCAAGAGTCTAATTAGGTAGCTGTTGTACATCATAATATAATTATAATGTAGCAGTTTAGCTGCAGCTTATAATGCTTACAAACAAGATATGGTAATCCAACTTACAGCAAAACCCTTTGCATCGTTTTAGCCTTTAGAATGACGTTGTTTTATGTATTTACTTATGATTTGATTTGCTATCAGTATCAGCAGTATACGGATCGACTCGATTTGACTATCATTAATTAGTATGACTAATTTGACCTAAAATTGCATCTGGCGAAATAACAATAAGTGCTTTGCTCTTTTTTGTGTTTTCGTTATTTAATGTATTATTTCTAAACTCATAGTCAGAGTCAGAAGCAACACTACTAACTAACTAAAAAATTAAGCATGCAGGAATACGTAGATTTATATATAGTGACATGTAATTAGTTATGTACTGCATGCATATTGTTAATTTGATGTTGGCTCATCACATAACTATTATAAAAAAGCCAAATAGTTTTACTTTACCATTCTTTTCTACTTATGTAGTAGTAGTAGTAATAGTAAGTATAATGTAAGCAATGTAATTTAAATACGAAATCATTGGGAAAATTAATTCAATCACATTATTCTCTTACAAATGTAATAATACTATAGTTGATAGTACTTATTTATAGTAATTATAGTTATACTGTTGAATACAGGCATATACTTAGGGTTTTCGTGAAAAGAGAAAGTTCTCCCCTAAATGATACCGTATCATCAATTTGTGTTTCTGTTCATCCTTTCCTTACCGAAAGCGGTTACAAAAATGAAAATTAATACTAATGAGTAATGAGGGAATACAAAAAGGTATTTGTTCATTACACTTTAAATACATATGGAGAATGGGGACGAATAGAAATATAAAAGATAAATACAGTTCCACATAATACGTTACAGCCATGATTAACTACCATTATTCACCACTGGCTACGTAAATACAGTTTTGCATCCAAATTCAAGTGGATCAATGGGCAATAACTAATAATAGACCGGCTTACTCAATCGATAAACTTTTATGGATTTACATACAACCAAAGGATTCTCTGATAATTAGTGTCATATAATTAAGTGTTCTTAATTTCCGTACATTGCAGCGTTTGATAATGTTGTTTCATTTCTACGTAACAGAAATGTCACTCCTGACTCATTCGACTTAATTATTGTATACTTTTGTCTCATCCTTCGCGATAGATAGATTTATCATTGATGACGCTAATTTAGTAAATAATTGACTCTGAAGGAGCAGGATGACACAACAATATTTCTATTGGGTAATTAGTTTGGATAAAGAAGAATTTTGTTGACTTGACTTCCTTTCGCTCAGCTCATTTCACCTACATTTTACCTTGTCATTTCGTAATCGATAGCAACACTATTAATAATCAGCTAGGCAATCAATTAACACTCATTACAAATTCCAATAGTGTGCAAAATGTTCTAAGCATTAGCATATTTGCACAACTGCAATTGTAGATAGGCTACATTTAGATTTGCGACTAGTAACTGCTGCCACGATTGATAAAACAGTCCTTTTCTAATAATTTAATACCTAGTCGTGAGTAATCGATAGTACACATAAGGTAGTTGACGTGCACTGGATAATGGGATTTTTCCAGAAAAATTATGAATTATTCATTATCATCGTTTTATCACTTGGATGTCTAAATGAAAATTATGTTCTGAACTTTGACCAACCTTTGTTCACATACTTGGGAAGGATATTCTTCAGTAATGGCGTTTTTAATCGAGTTGATTGAATATATGGGCCGGAATGGTAATTAATGTCGATCGATGTAACTTGTATTGTAATTGTGACCCATGCTGGATCAGTTGTTCAAGAGGAAGATACTGAATTTTGTTTCTCATGGTGCAGATGGATGGTTTAATTCTATATATCAATTTTCATTGTCACGCAATGTTTTGCAGGTAAGGTAGGTTTCATTTCTTAATCTGGAAAGCTCATCTCATTCTGGTTGTTCCTGACTATCACTGCATGTGTTACTAACTATAAATTGGGGGATTCGTTGGATGTCACGTTATCCTTTCGTTTCAAATCTTCATTGTTGTAATTTTGGATTGCAGTAATACAGAAATAAATAGTTGTAAAAATACCGATAAAACATATACGTGTTGTAAGCATACGGGAGAACGACCTCAGAGTCGGTAAGGAAAGGAAACACCTATAAGTCTGGAAACCGATTAGGCTTCTCTTGATAGTCGTGAGGGATTTGAAAATACTCTATGGGAATATCGTCACGGAAGGCAAATTCTTGGAATGTGATTTTTGCCGTGATTGTTGGCAGGATTGGAATCTCTGTAATACAGATAATAAAATTAATTAAGGCTTCTGACATATTATTGCCCATTTCAAGAAAACCCGATATAAGTGCCTGTCAATTTAGGTACATCAATCATGGAGAAATGTGACAAGCTTACCAATCTTGACTGGAAATCCGCTCGGTAACTTCATGGTAACAAACTCGCGTAGTTTCTTTAAATGTTTAAAGGGAGTGACTACTTCCAATATGTTTAACAGCATTTCTACGGTCATGGGAAATTCATCGCTCTGTAGAAAAACATTGCAGCAATTTTAGATTTGAAAATCGACTGACACTGAGAAATCAATACTTAATTCGAATATGCTTTGCAAAATTTTACCATTGCAAGAGTAGCTTTAAATCCTTTAGACGAACTTTTAAGGGAAAGTGGACGTCCTAAATGTGGTGGGCTGCCAGGTACCGCATGTATATATTCCTCCCATGATATTTCAGGTTTTGGTGGGGGTTCCAGCGACTCTCTTCGATTGTATTCATCCTGCTACATAAATAAAGTACATTCAAATTTATTCACAAAAGGTGCATCAAAAAAGATAATTCATAACACATATCAATACGATTTACCTCAGCGTTCAGGTCAAAATTACTAGAACTTGGTCGAGTAAAACTATCCACCAGAGCTTCTTTATTTTTCACCAAGTCTTCTTCCGTCAGATGTTCCCTTCTTTTCTGCGATTCGAGACTGAGACCTTGTACTGAATATACATCAGCTTGAAAAGGACCTATCATTTCCTTTCTGTCCTCTCTGAAAAACCATCCTGATTGTGTCCGAGAAAACTGGACATCTTTAGTTGACATTTGAGCTACGATTATATCACTGCTCATTAAAAGGTCTACTTCCTCCTCAAATTCTATTTCCGTTTCCTATTTCAAATTTAATAGTAATTAGATGACAGAACACTTAAAGTAAAAATGTCAATGGTAGTAGTTTGTATTTTTATTTACGAAAGGACGTAATTTTATTACCTGCTGAGTCATTAGCTGATATACTCGGAGTTTATTATCCATAACTACAAGAGGAGAATGGTTGTTGTTTCCACCACCGATTTTGTGATGGATATGATCACCATTGAACACAAATGAAATATCGCCTCTCTCCCATTTCATATCATTGAAATCCAACAGAGTTGTATCCAGCCTTATTGATGAGCCTCGTTTATAAATTTTACATATATCTGATGGCAGAATTCGTGATACTAAAGGCACTGGAAATTATTAATACAGAAAATGAGTTATTAACTTAATACGTATAAGATGAAAATGAGCTGATTACACAGTCCTTATCTCGTAAAAAAGCAAAATATTCACTATCTATAAGAATACACATTATACTTACCCCAACTTTGAAAATCCCATTTGAGCTCCATATAGAAATCTTGAATGCGTTCTAATGCTTTGATAAGGTGTGGTCGTCTAGCTGACATTTGCTCTCGTAGCTGCTGCTTAGACTTCCGAAATAGGGACACGACTGGAAAGTAGATAATGACCAATTTTAATAAACTCCAATATTCATTTAATATTTTTATAAATCTAAACCAGTCTAACATGTCTACAACTTAAAATAAAATGTAGATTTACCTAAACCTTCACAACTATTACTTACTTGTAGGTCTATCTCCATAACTGATAGCCTCGGCCAGCGAGCTCCATCCTTTTAAATTCTTTGCTTTAATTGGTGCACCGTGAGCCAACAAAATATGGACACATTCTGAAAACCATGAAAAAAAAATCATGAAACTTCAAATTCTTTAAATACCAGCAGCGTCTATTTAAAAACTCTTCTGAATGAATGAAAACGAAAAATCAATTCTTACCTTTGTATCCCAGCATGACGGCAATATGAAGTGCCGTATTCCCTGCAAATGGAAAGAAAATGGTCATTCGAATATTAGTCTTATACATATAGCAAATACGTAGAAAGTATGAAAGTATATAATATAGTCCCTTTTCATAAATAAATGCATAAATAATTAACTAATGGAATGAGGACTTCACTAGCTGCATTATCAGTGTAGTGTACTCAATTCAAAATTTCAGTAAATTATTGGGGTAACTATCGGGAGTTTTTACTTATGACTTAGGAAAGTTGGAATACAACAGAATTAAAGTTACATACATTAAGCTGTAAATCATTAACCCTTTTGAAACAAAATTTATTTGCATAATCTCCGGTCATAATTTATTCAATAGCAATGTATTAATTATTTATCATTCAAATAGCGAACATGATAGTTGTTGCATAAAAATGTTTATTTTGATTGTCATTATTTGATGGTTATAGATTTGATATTTCAACGGAGTTCTAAGTGTATTTCGAAATTGGCGCTGGGAGTTTGTATTAGTTAAAGAGTAAATTGACGTCATGAAATAGAAATTTTAGAAACTGCTTACCGTGGGGGTCCTTTCGGTTGACTTCATATTGTTGTCGTAACAAACTGGAGAGTTCCCTTAGGTTCCCTTCGAAAGCAGCCTTGTGTAGCGGGTAGGTCAGGTCAGACTCCAGGTTCCCACTTTTCTCCACCCCGTCCTCCATGTCTTTGCCTCACTCTGACTGTCTGTATTTATAACTCCGTCCGTCTATGTGTGGTGCTCAAGGTTCTCTTCTCTCTGCTATGTACTCCTATATAGACAAATCTTATTTCTGCTCTCTATCCGCCAGCTCTATATTATTATTCCCTGTCTGAGTAAACGCAAAACGCACTCAATCCAATGCAATAATATGCAATACAAACTCAAAGCACCGTAACACTCTAAACTCGTAACTGTGCCTCTGCATCTATATCTAACCTGTATTTGTGTATTGCAGATCTAACCTACCGTAAAACTGTCTTATTATTCTCCTGTTTGTTTATGTCCACTTATATCCACTCGCGTATTATATCGTACTATTACTAAACTAGTACAAAAAGAAATCCACCTCAACATTTTTACAATTGCCACAGCAAGGAAGTTACCTTATAATTTACACTATTTCCATGTTCAGTCTATTTTTAGTAGATATCGTCACATTTTTATTTCGATACACAATATTTTAAAAATGGCAGGCCATAAAAATGTCTTAATAAGGCAGTATTATGTCAGTTTCATTAAAAACGCGTAGGTACTAATCGTGTATCTATTATATAGAATATTATGTTCTCAATTTGTAACTCGACTCGGGGTATTCTAACCCAATCTATGTGCATAAAGCACGCATAAAGAGACTGTTGCTAACAGGGCTATATATTTGTTCGCAGTTTCAAATAGACAATTAAAGGTTAAACTGCGTTATTTGTATCGATCTGCATATTCTGGTGCATATAGAGACTTTTTATTTATGTGTAAAAATTGGTTACTTATGTAAGTACGGTCGTCTTACGTCTTAAACTTATTGCTTGAGTATATGAGCATACTGTAGTTGTATGTACGTATAGGGTAAATATAGTGCATGAATAATGAATATGTAATATTGTTGTCATTTGGTATTTAAACTGCGTAATTTTTGCAGTTATATACAGTAAACGTCAGTAGACAGAGCCCACGGCTTATTTCCTACATTTCACAATCTAACAATGATAATACTTCACGAGAGGCTCCACACGTACTACGATTTACATTACGACTACTGCTTGAAATAGTTAGCATATAGTTATAATTACAATAATAGTTTACGACTATATACACACAGCTGATAAGGCTAACAACTTAACGCACATGTAGAGTTTTATATCATTACATCACAAACAAAAATAATCAAGCACCCGGATAATTTACAACAAGGACGAATAATATCATGTTAAGCACTTATATATTGGATTTTGAGGATGTGATGTGATGACATGATCTTTACACGATGTTTATCATCTGTCATGTTTCAATGTGCCCCAAAGGTATTTATGTAAAATAAAGTTTATAAAAAATGGAATATGTCACTTTTTGGGCTTACTTTCCGTTTTCAGCAAGCAACGGTTGTGATCGCTAAATATATCAATCTCTCCCATCCACAGCAAACACAATCACAATCTTTCATAATAAGTCATTCGCAAATTATTTTTCTACTATCTTATTGTGAAATCATTTCATACACTTTGTAAACTGTGGCCATAATTGCAAGTGAAGCACATAGCTTTATTACCAAGATGGGTAATTTACATTGATAGTCATTTGAAAAAGTTGCATAAAAATCGTTGAAAACATAAGAAAACTCAAAATTTGTGAGAAGTTCCTATTTTATGAGGAAAATTAGTTTTTTTTATTAAACCATTAAGATAATTAAATATCACCACCATAGTTATCATTTCTGACTACCACATTCAGGGATTAGGTTGTAGGTACAGCTTGAATGGGCAAATTCTGAAAAATTATAAAAATTTCGCTGTATACAATTTTCATTTCCATTGGAATGTAGATTAAAAGACAGGTTAGCCGGACTTACACAGATGGTTTAAATATTTTTTTTTACCATAAGAGAGATTTTTCTGTATACCCATAAACCTGTGTTGAAGGAATTTGCTAAAGCAAAAAGAGCTGCACTTCTTAATGTCGTGAGCTCCAATGTGGTCATGAATGGAGTCAAGTCAAGAGGTTGATCAAACTTCCCCCTGCCAGAAAATGGTCTCGTAGAATGCTAAATGCCTAACCCCAATCTAGACATAATTTAAATATTGTTAACTAATAATATGACGATTAGTCCTGTAGGGTCCATTTCGGACCAACCTATACGAACTAACTATACTAATTATGCATTCTACAACACAATGTGAAATAATTTGGTATGTTTATGTAACTCTTGGTTAATTAATTCTTTCCATTAGTAATTCTGTCGGACACAGATTTAGCGGCTGACAAGGTTGGTGTTATACTCGTTTGGAAAGATTCAAATTGTTTCAAATTGGCGTAAACGGCATCCTCAAATTAATCTCGGGAAGGTTACCTGAATGAAAAATTATTAGCTACCTATACATACAAGTTTTTTAAATTGAATATGATAGCATCTGGGTCAGTCGCAGTCCTGCATGAGAAACCCGAGAGATTATTCTGTTCAGAGGTACATAAGATAGTTTTAGGAGAGTAGTTTCTGAAACAATGTATTAGAGTGCCATGAATATAGACTTTTAGAGAAGAATAGGTACCTCCGACGGTGGCATCACCGAAATCCATTTTCCCTTCCGAAAAATACAGATATTTACTGGCAGCAGACTTTTTTAAGATTTATAAATTTTTTTGAAATTTTTTTTCATTTATTAAAATCCACACGATGCAGTTTATCTGTATTGACTTGTTTTAGATAAACATTAAAATTTTAAATATAAATAAATAAATATTTTACTCCATGATTCCTTTCCAAATTGCAATTTAGCAATTATGAGTATGAGCATAATGAGCATATAATATTATAAGTTTGTTCTTTTACGGTCACGGCTAGATCATTTGGATGGATACCTTTCCACATTCACATCTCGCATTAATTTTGGTCTTCATTAGGTCGATTTTATAAAATTATTATCATCAGAAACTCTGCTGAATCCAAGAGGTTTCGTTATGTAATCTGAAACGCATGTTGTCCTTTAGTTATCTATGATGGATGGTGAAAGATGTTTACGAGTGGTTTCTGGGCTTCTCCGCCTTGAAGAATACACGTGGGTTCTACATTCTATATATAAATTGATACATATTTGGCAAAATTGCCTTTGCTGACTGTCTTATACCATTATATTATAGTAGTTGTTGAAACTGGAAAGAATTCCCAAAGGGATCTAGATGGCTTATGCAATAGGCTATATTTTTATGCATCTGGTCTTTCTCTGCCCAAGAGCACACCTTAGCCACGAAGAGGTGAATTTAGCTTCCTAACTCAGCTAACTCTCCCATGATATTGACTTTCTCTTTAGTTATCTTTGGCTGTTCCTCATTCTTCGATTTCTTTCCATTAGATATATTCCATAGATATACGGGAAGTTCTACATTTCTTCTTAAGCAATTCCCTGGTCGTTAACTCTTTAAGAAGTCTATGGTTGGAGTATTACCAAGTTGTAGGGTTTTCTTCCCTTCTATATACTCTTAGGAACTTTTTACGACATTATCGCTGTCCTTCTCGGTATCCAGTAAATCTACTACCCATCTATGTAAACAGCGTCGCAGCCAGAAAATAATTTTGGAGGTCCACTTTTATTAGATTTAAAATCAACTCCCCCACAAAACAAAAAACTGCTGAGTTTTTTCGCTTTTAAGACTAATTTTTCCTCTGTTTCGGTGTCCCAGAATCCTGATCTTCTTCTGGCTACGACCCTGCATCTAAATTATGCTATAGGCAGTTTCTTCACTGAAAAAAGAGTGAAGACTAACATTAAGAGTGCTATAATATCCCTCAAGAAGGTATATAAAATATAAAGTATTCCAGGAATTTTTTATTCGTCTGCAGGAACCTTTGACTATGACTTGGCATTTTTGTTTTTCCATTCCTCCTTCCCGAACTTCCTTATTATAACGTATTCTTTCTTTGCATAGCACTTTAGCATCAAGTCTATTGGAAATAGATTAGATCCACTTTTTGTACGCCAGGCAGAACAGAACGCTAAGGTAATTTACGTTACTGCAATTTACATTTTTAAATGAGTTTTTATTACGTGCTCTGATTACGTGAATGAATGAGTAAAAAGTATTTGCACAGGACCCTTTTATTCCTTCCCTTCTAAGATCCCCTTTAATTTACACCGGGAGCAAGTCAGAAGTTAAGCTGAGGTTAGTGTAATCAACTACTTTTTGGCTCTTCTTCCCATTTAAATTTGTAATGGGATGAAGAGCCATTTGTAGAATCCATTTGAATATCTAACACAAGCTAACGAATACCTTTATTCGGGAAAAATCCCGGAAAATAAGAGATCAGTCGGAGGAAAATCCTGGATTATGTCCTTATTCTTACTCCCTATGTGTAACAGACCGTCCATGACAAGAACCTAACTTGGTTTTATTATTCCCTTGGAACAATTATAATGAGAATACGTTTCATGATTTTTCCGCTTTCCAGTCAGCATTCCTTAGAGCTTTCCCAATTAGAAAATATACAATCTATGTTCCTGCTATCCATGTCGATATTTTTTGTATAGGTAACAAAATAATGGGATTTGTTGGACTATTTTCCCGTTTCTTTTAAATATGTGTTTATAAATAAAGTTTTATGATGATTTCTAATGCAGGTTTATGATTTGCACTTAAATTCAGATTTTGAACAATGACTGCTGCCCATGGTATTAATGAGTTAAAAAATTGAAGTATTGTACCAAAATCATCTAATCCAGAATCCAGTATCCTTATATCCGCTCTTTTGCAAATTAAATATCGTTCATTCATTTCGTGAGATATTTCTCACTCAGCTTTGCTCACATCAACTTTGGCATGACATCAATTTTTAAGACGTGTAGTATTGCAATTTTTCCTTATCTTAGGAAGGCCCTTATAGATTCTGCAACGATTTTAAGGAAATGCATTCCGGTGCGTGTACAATAGCGGAAATCACGCATAAAATTGCACTGCATGTACCATAGTTGCGTGTAATACTAAGTTAAGAAAATTAACTGAAAAATAGTATTAAGACAATGCAATGTGTGATGTGATAATGCGTATTGTTATGATGAACAATAACTTTGAACTTGCAAAATGAGAATCCTAGAATACAATGCTCGCTTTTGATTCTTTCCTGGTAAATGTATTAATTTATTTACGTGAATGCAATATAAAGTTTCAAGTCTGTGAGTATATTATTAAGTAAACTGGTGTTAGTGGTGTTATATATAACAATTTCACAGTTTCAAGAGCATGAATGCATCTTCATATTTTCATTATTATTACTTTCGTCAATACCATTTCCTTCTTTGTTATGCGACCTAAGCAATGGTCACGGTCGATATTACATAAAATACTATTTGAGAGTAAGCGTTATTCCGTAGCCATAACGTAACAAATCAAGTCTTACGAAGCTCCTCTCCCTTTACGTAGTAATCCTACGTTACGTGAAGAAAAATGATTTACCTGACGTAAAAAGGAAAATTTACGGCCAAGACTTACGGACTTTACGTAAGGTTGAAAGGTTACCTTACCGGGCATCAGTCCCACCCAACTCCGGGCACCGCACAAGCTCCCGCAAATACCTAAACTCCTGCCCTCGCTCCAAACCCGGCACCAGCCACCGCTCCAGCGCCAACTCTTACCACCGCACAAGATCCCGCACATGCCTTAACTCCTGCTCTCGCTACAAACCCCGCACCAGCCCCAACTCCTGCCACCGCACAAGCTTCCGCGCATGCCCCAACTCCTCCTAATACACCAGCCACCGCACCGGCCCCGCACTAGCAACCACACAAGCTTCCGCGCATGCCCCAACTCCTGTTCTCGCCGGTGCCCCCACCCCCAATTCCTACTACCGCACAAGCCACAACTCCTGCTACCGCACCATCCCCTGCACAAGCTTCCGCGCATGCCCCCAACTCCTGCACCGCACAAACCTTAACTCATCCCACCGCACAAGCCCCAACTCCTGCCACCGCATCAGCCCCCAAACTAGCAACGGCATAGCTCCCGTGTATACCCCAACTCCTGCCTCCGCTCTAGCCACAGCTCTAGCTACCGCACAAGCTCGCGCGCATGCCCCAACTCCTGCCACCGCATTAGCCACCAGACCCAGCAACCGCAAAAGCTTCGGCGCATGCCCCAACTCCTGCTCTCGCACCAGTCACCGTACAAGCCCAAACTCCTGCCACCGCACCAGCCACCACACCACCGCACAATCTCCCGCGCAGGCCACAACTCCTGCTCTCGTTCCTGCCCCCGCACTAGCACAGTAGCTTCTTCCACCACGGAACCTGTAATAACTGAAAGGTTACCGTGCACGATATCAGCGGTGCGAGCAGTAGCTTCCTCCACCACGGAACCTCTGATTTGAAGATACGTAAAATCGCTAACTGAAATACGTAGGCGTAGCGTAACTTTTTACCTTGCGTTAAATAACTTACGTTTCTTCAACTTAAAGTTACATGAAAGGATATAAGGATTGACTCTCAATTATAACTCAAACCATCGCATCCTCTTGAACTGCGTAAATCCTATATCATTAGTTGCAAATTAAATACACATCCACCAGTTTTCATTTTTTGATTCACTATTCACTACAATTATAGTAAATGCAACGAACGAATTTCACACTCCTACTTAA
>JABASH010001915.1:0-22904 GCA_019776445.1 Tomocerus maximus | reverse complement strand
GAGTAAATATTTTTGTATGTGAATTGCAGATTATTGTGTGCTGTAGCTTTGTTCTGTAAATATTCTAAATATTTTATGCAGCCGTGATTAATTGATGTTTCCCAAATTCACTCGAATCCACCCAAATTCATCCGAATTCGCCGGAAATTCAATTACCGGTATACTATTATATCTGTATATGTATGTGTATGAAAATTTTATCTTGGTAATAAGTAGTAGACGTTTCAAATAATAATTCGGGCCGATATGCATAGGGCAATTATTCTCGTTTACTTCAGGCAGATCCATACATTACCACCCAAAATTGACTTTTATTATCAGAGATATTCAACTTCAATGTCCAACTTTTGTCATTACGACCTTCAATAAAGCTCGATACTTCGGTCAGCAGCGCCTGGCTTGAAAACATATTTCAAGTTGCTGTGTAGCCAAATTGGGAGTTACATTTTATATGCTGGTTTTATATATTTATATGGTGAACCAAATGAAATAAATTATGTCAAATCAGTACATAGGAATATTTAAAATTGTTTTATAATCAGTATTTCCGGTAACGTAGTATACAATACATGTTAGTTTTATCTACAGTTATAACATTATTTTAATAGTTATAGGTATATATGCCCAATGATGATACGGAGCGGGACACATAAGTATTAAAACCCCGACTCTACCAGTACAGATAGTACAACCTTTCGAATTACAAGGAACGCAATCCTGAATAAAAGTAATTATACTTCATGTCATTCGAATGGTGTAATGTGTAAGGTTTACATTTATACTCTGTGCAACTAACTTTGCAGGTATTTCATTACTCTGAAATCGCGCATTTAAATAAAGCCCACTACTTTCTTAAAGCTACTTATTTTCTGAAGCAGCGGTGAGCCAAATGAGCCACCTGGGTACATGGGGTCTTGGGGTCATATAAATATCCAAGAGTAAGAAAATGTATGTGTAAGGATAAGGAGACTAAGTATAAGGATTGCATAGTAAGAGGAGTGAAGGCGAATCTGCTTTGTCAACAAGTACATGGTAATCGCACTTTCAATCATTGTAATAACACGAAATATTATTATTTCAATCAAGAATCATTCAGTGGGATTCGCATGTCTATAATAACAATAATGTCTTCTAATACTAAAGTTGAGTACCAACGTGTAACCAAGTACAGAGAATGTCTTTATAGAAGTGAGAAAGTCCTAATGTGCTTTAGTGATGTGCGTAGTGATGTATAATGTGACACCTAATGTATTCAACAGTCCTCTAACTAATTGTTGTGTTTACCTCTATTCGACAACAGTGCCAAGTGCATTGTTTAAGCAGCTAATATTTTGTCTTTTGGTAAGTGAGGCTAGTGAGGTATTATTAAATCCTTATCGCCTGCCTAGGTCTGCCTAGGTAGTTATCATTCTGCATAATACAGCATTTAAAACATTCAAAAGATTCAATCCAAATACAAATTGCCAACTCACTAATAGTACTACAAATAGTTGTGGTACTTATAATAATTTGCTACTTAGAGTGGGGCGTCACAAAGCTAACATACATGTCGCTTCATTAAGCTTAAGCTCAATATAAAACTTTTACCTGAGAAAGCCACATGACTGTCATCATGACTTTATGGAGTTTAGACTTTAACAGTGAAATCTCATTTACATGGGTAAAGTGGATGTTAACTTTGTGGCGCCCCTCTCGTGTACTTACTTATATTGCAGACATACAGATTTGGCCAACAGCCCTTACAACAAACTCAGGTCTTTCTAACAGAATGTGCAGGAAGGTCAATTTGTCATTTGCACAATTACATTCGTTTTTACCGATCAATACTAAACCAAAATAAATCGATCACTTACCTTAGTTATCTATGTTTAGTCTTGCATTAATTATTATTGAATAGAAACACACTTGTTTTGTATCACTTATGTATTAGCTGACCAAAGTCATTGACAAAGGATTAAAAGTCAAAACTTCATTCAAATCTATCAAGACGCAACGTATTATAAGTATAATGTTGTATAGACATTATAGAGTATTTTCATTTATCGAGATTTGAGTTATCTGTATGTGTCGATACATTGTTGGTATATGGCGAAACTTATATACAAACATGCATCAAAATGGTATACCGAAAAAACTAGCAGACAACAATCAAGGTTCTTATCAATTATGAAGATATACACAGCTACGATCTTTAAACCTGTAAGTAGTACGTTGTTGCACTAGTTGCACCAAATATTCTCGTCACGACCATTCTCTGAAACTTTAACAAACAACCTCTGAGACAACACATACCCACTTTTAGAGTTAATGATCAAGTTCATGCTCATTTTGGTTACCATTTGTTTGTACTTATCTATAAATCTGCGTATTTATTTTATTAGATCCTATGAACATATATTATTATAATTTGAGAAAGATACACTTTCAAGGAGATAGATTTCTAGCCCGGAGATCATAAAGATTCTCTATTCCCTGTCCTAACAGTTAATGTTAATTACATCACAAGGTGTGTACGTGTACTTCGCTGAGGACTACTCTATTAATCCATCATTAGGAAATACTCGCCCGATGACTGCATTCTGTTGTTCTTGGAAAGTTTTTACAATATTACTTCAACCACTGGCAAGGGGTCGGATGAGCATTTCTAAATAATCAATTAACGTATAGCTTTATTTTCTAGCTCCCATTCAATAACACCGTTGTAGATAAAGTGAAACTATAAACATGTCTTTTTGGAAGATATCTCATCATCAATATCAACAGTAAGTAAAACTGAATATTTAGATTCGTTTGTAATAGTTTAGAGTAGCAATTCTCGTAGCACTCTTCTAATTTATTATTATTATCTATAGGTATGATACATATGTTATTATAACGTATAATATTCAATTGTTATAACGTTGGTAGATAGTCGGATTAGGTATTTCCATTCTGGCCTAATCTATCTATTGTCTGTGAGGGGAATCGATCGGCTACAAATTTCCGTCTCCTTCTTCCACAATTTATATTCAATATAGTAAGTCACTGTACAATTTACATCCAACATTCGCATTCGCATCAGGACAAATTATAAGTCTACCCCTATTGCCAGTGAAGGTGAAACGTTCTGTTCAAACTACGGAGAGCGTGCTATAGCCATTTACATCACAGAGATCCAAAAATCGGTTGACTTAACACTTATTCTTGCTGCACATTAAAATGTACAACTTTCTTCTCCTTTCCTTCCCGTAAAAAGTTTTAAAGGGAAAGGGAGCTACTGATTTTTGGATCGTTCGGTTTTATAGCATAGACATTTCTTTCTTTCATTTTGGGCAGAAGATTAGACATACATAAAGGATTAACATACGTGCTCACATTAATTTATTTACGTATACTTAATTATGGGGATTGTATACTATTCCACATTGAACCAAGGCCATCCCATTTTATTAAAATTTAAAATTGCAGTAACTACAGATAGTACATAGTACTTGAGTAGGTTACATTTATAATTGCATATGTAATTACTTGTAACATAACAAAATGTATACCTATTCGTATTTATATTATGGTCAGTAGTTGCTAGAAAGTTTGCAGGATATAGGCCAATCCTTTTACATCAAGCATAAAAATCAGGATTTAATGAGGAAAGTAAAGTTCAAGGTCCTAATGCCACCTTGCAAATGCATACTTAACTCAAATGGTGCAAGTCCACATGGGGAAAATCTCTAATAATAAATGAGGCTAATTTATAGCAAAGATATCGTAGCAGAGCAGGGAAGAGGGTGCTGAAATGATAAAATGGTATTTTCTCTGAATATGGGACTGTGACTTCTTCTACTCTAACTTCATCCAACTTACACCACAGCAAAGTTTCGTTCGTCTTGGTAGCAACTCCTGGTGAAAGTTTTATATTGAGTTTGCATGAGAAAAAAGAAAGTGGTTCGGAGAATATTGTCCGAATTGAATTTCAAATAACAGAATTGAAATTTTGAATATTAACAGAAAGATTCGGAGTTTGGAACGAATTTTAAGGCATATTTAGATGAAGTCTGACAGAAGAAGTGGGTAATTTTAAGAAAGTACAAATCTGTTGAGTCAACCTTAGATGGATACTTAGATAGTATAATAATATGTACAAGATATTTAGTTAATCTCCTACGTTGGTCTATTATATGCTAAAGAACAGTTTTATAAAAAGTTGTCGGCAATGTACCAGCATTGATGATCAGGAATGTAAGTCTTGTACTTGTGATCGGTATCAATATACACATTCTGATTGAAAGCTCATGCAGAAATCAGAAACTCGATTGAAAGAAATGTAGGTAGAGGGATAAGGTCACGGCTTGTCCCCAATATTCACATTTTTGGAAAACACATTTTAAATTTTGATGCTTTACTATCAAGTTGCCTGCACATCCGAAGCACAACCGAAGCACAAGATCCCAGAGCTCACAGGCAGCTCTGGGATATTTACGGCTCACATTTTCATTTCGAATTGAAGTACAGAATTACGAATGGGCGTAATATATATTATTATTACGCATTAAAATGTATGCTAGGTCATAGCTCACTGTCCAACTCGGATTATTCTTATCGTAATATTTGCAGTGACCGTCTATCAAGAGACATGAAGTCTTACAGGATTGCAGTTACATTTTCTCGACTTCTTCTGTGCTGTTCGGTCAGTGGTAGAAATCACATAATATGCACAGTTTCCCCTTACGCAGATGAGATAGAGTCCTACTCTGTCTACGTGTAGGGAGTATTTGCTGCGGTTGGGAATTAGTATGCAAATACCACCATTCCCCAAACAGAATTTCTACAAAACTCCATTTTTGACATTTCGAACTTAATGGATAATATTTATATTGAGGATTAGACATTTACATACTATAATAGGTTCTTATACCAAAGTTGTTAATTGGACGAAGTTCAGTTTTCGACTTACCCGAGTACCCGAGGAAATTAAGAAACAATATTTGGAATAAACTTACGGCAACCTTGCTCTTTTCATACCCAAATAACATCAAATATGAAAGGTCCAGATTTTTAATAGACTCTTGTATTATGTATGCTGAAACCGACTGCAGTCGCCGTCTCAAGATTGCTCAAATGGCAGCTGAAGCATTTGAGTGGAAATCATCCGGGAAAGTTTAGCTGTTTCAGTTTCCAAAATATTTGTTTTAGACTCCTGAAAATCGGGAATGTACAGATATAGCAAGAGACATGGCAATTAAAGTGAGCTGCCAGCCATAACATTACAAAATGGAAATACGAAAGAATAAACAACTGGCGTTGCCAAAAGATGCGGGAGTTTTCATAGAAAAGTAAAAATAGCAGCAACGAATTCCTTTAGGTAGGTACACTTACTGCATACTTGTATCGGAAGTATGGTGAAAGTCGTACGGAAATGGAGTAGCAACCAACAGAGAAAGTCTGCCTGCTTACTTATACTTGGTTGGTCTTAATAAATACGGTGTCACTGTTTATTCTGTTTATGCTATGCCTGAATATGTTTGTGCGTTGTGTCGCAATGGTTAGCATTTGACTAATCAACATCGCGTAACTGACTACTACTGAGACTACTTACATGAAATGTGGCTATATTTACATAGACAGTGTGGTCAGGTCAACTCCAGTCCATTTCACACGTAAGGTCATGATAATAATATCCAAGTAATTACTACTCAGTGATGTATAGAAGAGTTTATCCCGCCATGCTGCATAGATGGCTCAAAGATATGCACGTCCAGCTCAAGGAAAATGTCAAAATCAAGACAACCTACCTAGGGCTAACCACTAAATTGTACAATAGATAATGGGGATACTGAGCCATTGGTGTTAGCAATTGTTGGTAATAATAATATCATTATTTGTTTCCGCCGAGGTACTGATACCCACCGTAATAATAATATTATAGTGTTGTGTTTGATGTAAATATAAGCTATTTAGGTCCTGGGTTAACGGCGAAATGTAATGTACTTGTGTGTAACAGACTTTGGAGGGGTGTTGAAGGATATTCCATATCAGATAATTTACGGACTGAGTATACAGTAACTTTCGTTTCTTATTAATATGTTGTGATGTTGGAGTGGTGGAGGAGAGTTGGATCTTGGATAGATAGATGTGGAAGGAGAAGAGAGTCGACTGAGGAAACCAGACTTGTTGTAGAAAAAGAAACTTTAGAACCTTAGGATAGAATTGCGACGAGGTAGATTGGTAGACAAAGAACGTAGGTTGATACTTATCAGAATACTTAATTAGAGCCTAACTTAAATATAAGTACACAAGTAGGAATTATCACACGATGGTCCCTTGCAATGTTGGGCTTTTCGAAGTCGGCGAAGCAGCCGAATTATGCTCTTCTGGCGGAGTCACTTCGAAATTGATGGCTCCGTTTATGGCCATGCGGGTTGGTCTCGTCGGAGCAATGGCTACAGGCGGGGGGATGTTCCTCGAGATGGTGGGCAAACCGATTTCGTCGTGGGAGTTGAGTCTTCGGCCACTGCCCAGTCCCAGGCCTTGTCTCAAGGAGTTCGAGCGCCGCAACAGAATGTCGTCTGCTGGAGTCACTCGCAGAGAGTTGGATCTTTTCCTGGGAGAATCGGGGAGAGAGAGAGAATTACTTTTGGAAACGCCGGGTTTCATCACAGACGGGGAGATGGTGAACGGCGGCATGCAGCCAGAAGAGGAGCGTCGACGGGGACCCGCCCCTTTCTCCTGGAACAAGTTGAAGGCTGCTTTCTGCAACTCCTCTGCGTTGGAGTTGTTGGCGCCCGCCGGATTGAGTGTGGACTTCCTTCTGGAGTTATGTCTTTCAAATGTCTTCTGTGCAGAGAACGGACTGGGGCGAATCAAGTAAATTATATCGCCTTCTTTGATTTTCAAATCACACGAGGGATTAATTATCACATAAGACAAAGAGCTGCGTGTCTCATTCGAGTGCTGCTCGTTCTCTCCACCAATCGGAAGACCAAGACTTTGCATCCGAGACCGGACCAAATTAGCGATCTCGGCCCGTTCTATCAATTGTGCGTGGGAATCCCGCGACTCGTCATTGACCGTGAGGGCCGCGGATGTGAAGGAGCTTTCTTCCGCCCCGCACGCCCCGCGGAAACATTTGGTGTACGGGTTTTTGTTGTCTGTGGAGCTGCCGTGCTGAGCAGTGCCCGACAGCCGCTTCAAAGTGTCCGTGGATGAGAACGGCGCGTCTTCCCCGATGACCAGTCCCTCCCGGGAGTCGTCGTAGTAGTCATCCTCTGCCCCCGAGTGAGAGTCTTGTGTCCGGTAAATCCCTATTGGGATTTCGCAACTAGTCGAGCAGAGTTTTTGGTAGAGACGTCCGTAGGTTCGAATCCACAAATCCTCCTTGGTCAGCTGCATCTGTTTGGAGGGAATGAGAGACATGAGTTCGGCATCAACAAAGACAGACGGAATGTTGGAAAAGAAACTTTTTAAGAATGCCTACTGAGCAATTTCGGGAAAATAAATTGGCTGTGGAGTGAGGGAGAAAGAAATATACGGACCGATGTGAGGAAACCAGAGCCGGGGGCTTGATCGATGCCGAGAAGTAGACGAACAAACGTAATCAAATAGTCTTTGACGAAGGCCTGGTAGAGCAGCGTGTCTAGCATCGAGGCAGAAAACACGCTGCCTGCAGCAAATGGAAGGCGAAACATGTACGAGATGTGCGAGCCTCGCTCTTTTTCTCTCTGCAAAAACAAATGCATTCACAGTTAGTCGATCCAGCCAGATTTGACAAACAACAGCGACCTGCCTAGCTGCACTACACTCAGATAAACATTGCAATTTGGCTCCTCCAATCTCCCTCCCTCCCATTCTATCCATCCACCACAGCACAGATCTCTCCATCCACCAGATACACACTACAGTCTTCTAATTGTCATCAATTATGTAGTAGCATGCATAATGAATGAGCAAATGGTTAAAAAATGACTGCCAGAAAGAAAAACGACAATCCCGCTAGCCTTTGACATTTCATTCTCATACTAAATATATCATTCCCCGCTACTGCCTGGACATCAGCAGAAATTGCAAAGTTCACTCAGGGTTATTATTTACTCTACAATATCATTATAGGGCTCCTTAACAATTGGAATATATTTACATGTAGCAAATATAGGCAAGAAAGAGTCAAGAAAGAGTAAAGAAAAGTATAGAGTATGCACGTAGGTACTCACTTTCGGTAAAAGCTTCTTCCCTGGCGCATTTTGTCGAATTTGTTTCAGAAAATGAGTCACTCTTTTGCGCGTAACTACAATCTATCAAAGGGAGTCTTTAGATTACGAGACGACGGAAATGGAACAAAGGACGAAGCTCAAGAAAGAAGATATTTGCTTAGGCCAAGTGTTTAGCAGAGTGTAATGTATATTTTTGCAATAGAAACAGGGTGAGTGTTGATTTATAGCGGAAGGATGGCAAATGTACTTCGACTGGTTATTTCGGAAGGAAGGAATAATAATGCTAACTAATAATGCCTGGCAAATGAAGTATAATGAAGTATACAGTGAAGTGCATGGTGAAGTATGGTGAAGCATAGTGAAGTGATTAGCATTTAAAAGATGACAAAGTGATGGGCAGGGTGTTTTTACCTTTTCCATTCGGGATAAATGGAGGGCGTAGGCATCGTGGGCTCGGAATTGCATAAATCTCATGTTACTGGATTGAGAGAGTTCGGTGACAATTTTGATGTGTGGGAAGAAGCGGAACATGGTTTGGACGGCAACAATGGTGTTGCAGTCACTGAGAGTGTCTTCTTCCGCGGAGTTGGAGAGCTCTTTGTTGACGACGACCACGCTTTCCGCTAATGTGATTCCTGAACGGAGTAAATCATCAGAACAATCGATTGAGCCCAGAAACCAATAGATCATGGGAAAATGGGAGACAGAATCCAGAAAAGCTGTGTCAGGTCTCCTCTCCAGCAACAATATGATTGGATTCAGTTTTCCTTTCGGTCGGAAGTGAGCTCGCAGCGGGACTATAAAGTTGTAGATTGCACTTGAAGCATAATCAGCAGCCAAAATGATCGATTTGTTTTGCCAGTTGTAATCGTACGCTGTTCGGTTGACGCAATGTTCACAGGCCTGCAAATGCAAATAAATTATGCACAATCTATGTCATAGGCCAGTAGTCGCCATTCGCCAATCAAAGTGGGCACTAACTAACTCTCTTTAAAGTTTATCTTTAGAAATTATGCCATAAGAACTAAGCCTTTTTTACTAAAACTGACTCCGTCGTATACTTCATAAAAACTTTTGTTTCGGCTAAAGCCATTCCAATTTGCCACATATCCGATGGCATAATATTTTCTTAATTATTGCCAGTAAGATCAGCGCGTACAGTGTAACAGGATGAACCGAGTTCACCAAGTGTTATTGTAAAACCGTTATTTCAATTTGTCAATAAACTAAAACTCAGTTACGATGAAGGTTCGCAGATCATACGAGTGTTCCATCAAGAGTCTCATCTTTTAGACTGAATAATCAGTATAGTCCAATTAACACAACAACGTACCGGTTTGCACAGCTTATGAAAGACAGCCTATTGGACCAATAGGCAAAATGGTCTGAGTATGGGACTGGCCTCGAACATGTATATCATTGACTTCAGACAGAGGGGTATTGTTTATAGGACCGAAGACTGCAGGACTGGCAGTATAAATGTATTCAAAGAACAGAATGCGCCAACTGATATCCTTTTAGTCGAAAGAACTCATTACGCTTCATTGATTTGAGTCAGAAGAGGTGGAGAATGAATTAACATTAGCTTATCGCCTGCTAGCTACTCCGTGCACAACAAAAGTGCTTTTGTTTCTGCTGTTACCTGAGCTAATTGCAAACAACAAAGAGGTTTCTTCTCGCGCAGCAAATAGCAGAGAGTTGGTGTGACGCCAATGTACGGCGAGACTGGAGGGAAACCTTTGATGACTTGAGACATGGCTTCCGACGACCCCATCGTCATCCATGGCACTTCGTCTTCAGCCTCGTCACTCGTCCCACCGCCGTCCGAACATTGCACCACGTCGTTATTGTTCCCCATCGGATTCCCGTCGATCGGGGAGGGAAAGGATTCTGGCACTGGAAGAATGCTTGGTCGTCTACTGGCTGCAAAATCACAAGGATCTAAAATTATTGATTGTGAAAATAAAAACCGGGATTTGAAGTTATTGCAGACAAGAACACGATCCTGTTTTCTTACTCTTACTAGATCTTTGGTCGACATTGGTGGGCAGCATCAAAAGATTGAGATTCGGTGAAGGAGCAATTGACATTTTCCTGTCCTCGGCGGAGATTTGGTCCACGGCGATGTGGATCGGTGGCTGAGTCTCCTCGACACTCACCGAAATAGCGTTGGTCCCGCTGGGAATGTCAGTGACGCTGCTCGAAGTGACATTGACGTTGATGTTGTCTGTCTTGGAACTGGATGAATGTTTCGTGCCACTGGACTCCACCGCGGTGTTGTCTTCCTCTTGAGGACTGTCGGCGGAATTGGTGGGAGGGTTGGCTGTCGTCGGAGAGGAAGTGCTGCCCGTCACAAATGCCGAGTGTTCTTCCTTCGTGATGCTTAAGTAAAAACAAAGATCGGATTTTCTCATGATATGTCTAGGTCCGGGATTTAGTAGAATTGTGTCTTCGTAAAACTCGGGCAATTGAGCTGGACGAACTCCGACGAGACAAACTCCGTACTTTCGGTGCGAATGAAAAGATGCGTACGTAAAACTTTTGCCTTCGTATTCGCCAAAAAAACGAGAGTCCCCTAACCGTATGTGATAGATTTCATTCCCAGAACATTTTCCATACAATCGTTGCCACTCCTCCTTCGACATTTCTCCTTCCCTACACAAAATTCATGGACAATGCACTAATCTTACATCAATAACATACGGCAAATCTTTAGAAATAGAAATACTAAAGCCTAAATGACTCCGAACAACAAAAGGGTGATGCATGTGTAAAATAAAGAAAATAGATCATGGTAATTTTACAGCTAATGGCCAAGTTTCTTAAGTTTTAGAAAAGGAAAACTTACTGTCCTCTAGATGTGTGTAAAAGAAGAGTGACGAGAGTCGACGACCCTGGGAAGAGGCAATTATTGGCCAAAAGGGCATATTTGAATTCGTCTTCACAGACAACATGTTCTGCAAAACGGACATGAAGTTTATTTTCAGGTCTTAGGATTTGTACGTACTGAGGAACGGCAGGAGCAAAATCTTTGACTGCCCAAGACCGCAAAATGGTGTGTTCATCTGCGGCGGTTTTGTCATTGTAATTGCGGGCAGCCAGGATAAAGCAAGCCTCTGCCTCGCCCATTCTAGCTCTTGTCAGGTCGGCGTCTTTTAGGCACGAGCCTTGGATGTAGATCACTCGTTGGGCCCAAATCGGAACTTGTAGAATCATCCGCATCGTTGGGTCCAACTCCATTGGCGACAACAGAACGACGTAGTAATCCTAATTGGAAATTTACATCAGTGTACGGAGTGCTGTGGAAAAACCTTACGAGATAATTGACTAGCAAACAGGAGAAAATGGGGAAGGAGAGAAAACAAAAGCTAGAAAAGGGGAAAAAGAAGCAAGAAAAAGTTTCTTGCGTTCACTATCCCATGACTCAAATTTTCTATTTGTAACTTTTTGGGGAGATTTGTCTGTGGCGTAAAATCAGAGATTGTTTTGGGGCCAGCAAGGATTATTACAACAGGTTTGCAGTGGAATAGTTTCATCTACTAGGCAGAGGATAATAATAACTCATGATAACAACAATTTCGAGTGTTTGATGTAGTAGGGAGCAGTTACCGAGAAAATTGTCTGACCTGTAAAAGGGGATGAGCGTAGAATTCGTTGAGAAAGTCCATGATGGTGTCAGCGTGGAGAGTGGTGCTGCAGACGACGACGTGTCTCTCGTGTTGTGCTCGGTGTGAGGAGTAGGAGCCGCCGAGTTTCTGTCGCTCCATCCAGGTGAAAGCCAACTGTTCGAATTGCGTGGGTAAAACGATCAAGGCGATGCAGATCATGGCTACCATAAATAATTGCGAGGGCCAAATATCCGGCACAAAATCTCCGTAGCCGACAGTGGAAAAAGTGACGACGACAAAGTACGTGGATTGGAAGAGATCTAGTCTGCGGTGTCCCGCTCGCTGGAAGTGCTGGACACCGCAGACACTGGTGAAGACGAGGCAAATGAGCGTCGCTGACAAAATGGTCAGTTGTTGCGAGAGCGCCGACTGACTCCGCTGCATCGCTCTGTGCAAGTCGTTGAACATGTTCTCCAGGGCATACTTGGCCAGCCAGCAGTTGAGAAAGACAGGAACAAACAAATTTCGGAATGGCGGGTAAAATATCGTTATGACGAAAGGGACTGTGGCAAATAGCTCCAGAGCGAATCTCTTGGTCAAAAGTTGTTGGAAAACATTTCCCTGAAAGATAGATTGTAATTAGAGTCACGACACGCTCCCATGATTCACTAATCTCGGAGATCGGGTGTGTGTAAGACCTAGGTAAGACAAACAATTTGAGAATGGAGAGAGAAAGTACCTTGTAGTTAAGATAGAGTATGAGTATCGTTTCACCAAAGCTGATCAAGGCTAAAATCACGTGCAAAATCCAGAGCTCGATAGGTCGTTCTACCCACCATATGGCATCCCAGTTAATAACAGGATTTTCCAAAAACTCCTCTTCCGTCAGATTCAAAGACAACAGGTAGTCATTCTTAGCAGCTCTGTCACATCCGTAGCTGCCAATCATTAGTCATTCAACATTAAAATCATTTTCTTTTATCTTATTGGACCTACTCCTCCCATCCCACAGTTACCTAACCCAACCGACATTCTTTTACAACCAGCTGAGGACAGATTATAAGATTAGCTGGGCTAGGAAAGTACTGAGAGAAATATTGATCAGAGCACAACTCTGTGATCTGTGATGGATGTAGTTCAAATTGGGTTGTCGTGTATTTAAATGGTGGTAGTCAGGGGATAGATAATTCAAAGGGCAATTGAAACGTACCCCAGGGGGACCTATAAACGTTTGTTTAGGACATCTCATTGGCTAATTTGAATAACCGTCAATATACTGGGTGACATCTAATCGTTCCCCAGAATGCATTAAATTAATGCTCGCAGACACTAGTCCTTGTCATGCACTGCTTACTCTAGTATTAGCTGAAATTGATGGAAATCCCAATAAGCCTTAATTTAAACCATAATTTTGATATATATTCGAACTCCATGGTAGTTTTCCCCGAACTTGTTAGTATCATCTGTCAATGTTCTCAGCAACTGTCTCTTTGAGTATTCCCAACTCAAGGACTCGAGGTATACGAATGACTTTCATTACCATACGTCAATACTTGAGAAAGCAATAAATTGTGACTTGAATGTAATTGCTTTGTGCACCTCGAGTGAAAAGAATCGGCACATCGGAGCTTTCTCTTTCCGCCCACATTTAACTGCTGCATCATATTGAGAGCATTTATGTTCAAATGAGAGGTGACTTGAGTCTGGGCAATTAAATCAATCAAAATGGTATCCGACCTTTACTTACTGCGGGATAGGACCTACAGAGTATATTACCGACGGGGGAACTCTTTCACCGACTGTACTATAAGTTCCCACGTAGCAGGTCGTTTTGTGTTTTTGTCAATTATACAATCACTCTCATAAGTTACTTTCTTCGTGTGCTTTCCTTTTACATGTAGCCACAAATAGTAACGTATACATTGATTTTATTGAAAAGGTCTGTGTGTAAAAAAATATTAATTCGTTTGTTCCTTACATAAACTACTGCAGAGAACGAATACCTAAACCACAATACTAGAAAATACTAAAATATAAAAAACCACACCATACAATAAGCCTATGCTGTATAGTAGCAACTTAACTATAGGGTGGTGGGATTTCCATCCAGTAGTACTAACTAGCCTTATCTAATTCACTAAATTTTATCTGATTTGAAAGTAAGGAAGGTTACCTACACCCAACACTTTAATTAGTCTAAATCAGCCATAAAATACTTTTCGTGTAATGGAGTGATTAGAAACAAGCTCAAGAGCAAGGAAAACAATGCGTTTATAGTGGCATATCATACTACATGGAGACTAAATGAACAGGTCTAGGATATTTATTTAATCAGCCGAAATAAACACCTTAGGTATCTACGAGTATACACACGTCTGTCCCGGACTCCTACCTTATAAACAACTAGGTTTTCATTTAGATATTGATAAAATAGGCGCTTGCGCATTGCATTTTAGTCATGCCATGCAAACATACATACATCCTAATATATAAAGTTGTAAAGGATTCTTGAATACTTGAATGTTTAGTGTAAGTAGTGCGGAACTTCTATCCTGCTACCACTAGAGGGTAGGCAATATTCTAAATTCGTGTTACCAGGCATGCGCTGAAGTTTAACATATTTCAACAGATTCAACACCTACTAGCATAGCACATGTGCTAGGATGCCGCTAGTATTTTATACGTTTCTAATTAACGTAGACTGATAATGATTTTTGCTCCTATTTGTCAGAGGCTAATTTTATGAGTTGTGTACTTGATACCAAACGACACAAGTCACAATTCTAAAATCTCCCAACTCTAACTGCATTGGAGTGAGATAGAGGTAGGTTCATTCATAACATCATAACTAACGCTCTTCGGGCAGTATATAGTACTGTGGTTTCAGAGATTGACTTTGGGAAGACCCCGTGAAAGCAAATTTTCTAGGACGCAAGTCCGCTTTAACTTAACCATTAAAAATAAGTAGAGAGAGAGCAAAACCTAGCAGAAGCTACATCAGTAAAACGGAGACAAAAGAGCAGATGCTAATGTAGTAGGACGGAATTAATTTGTTTCGATTTTTATCTATTGTCCTCATTAGGAAAACAAAGCTGTAACTGCTGCGTGTAGACTATTTTTATTTGAGACTCTTTATCGATGCGGTCGAGAAATACAAAAGTAAATAAGAGGAGAAAACGGGGATTGCATAGGAGAATGTATTCTTTGTGGAAAACATGGCGATATGCATAAAACATTTAATAGGTAAAGAGAGAATTTTATGGTAACGGAGTTAACGACATCCGCCCGTCGAATGGAATTGTTCGGGTACCATGCACATCCTGGCATGGGGTGGAGTAGAAATTGGCATGGCATGCAGTGTCTCAATGGCCACTTGTTTCCCTTCGTCAATAATTAACGTCAATTTGTGCTACCTTCTGAGTTGCATAATATCACACCAGACCACAGTCTGCTCCCCAAAAGTGACAAATGACTGAATTGCTGCATTCAACCTAATATTGCCTGTTTTCAGAGTTTATTGTAAGGATAGTAAGGAAGGGGGAATTTTATGTGGGAATGCAATTGCTGGAATGACTATTAAAGACAATTACCAGTGGGCATATGTTGGATCCGAATCCATTACCACTCGAACAATGTACAAGACACAGGTGAACAGTTTTAAGACGAATCGGGCGATTCGTATGCGGAGACTCGACTTCTGATTCTTGAAGAAGTACAGGTGCAGTCTCTCTTTCAGCGTGTTTTCATTCACATAGTACTCAACCCGAACTCTGCAAAGAGGTACATTTCATGTATATAGGTGATACATACAGCAACATCACACACAGTACGTTTCACTTAAATTGGCGCAAAGAATGGACTTTCTCCTTTTGACGCGTCAAGCAAAACCTAAAAGCATCTTTAAAATTACACATATGAATGGCTAACATGTACAGGCTATCTTTTTATTGTCTCCACCTACAGCCAATACTAGAAATTTTTGGCGGGTAGCTACTGCCTAAATTTCACAGAAAAATTGAACCTCATAAGTTAAAAATTGGCCATTACTAAATAATACGTAAAATTGTCGAAGGCAATATTCCAAAATTTTTTGACCAACAAAATTACAGAAATTTTATAATTGGGTAGATTTTTTCTAACAATGTCAGTACGATATAATCCATTGCAGAGATTTAGATATCGATGTCTGAATTTTGACTGTCAGGGCTGACGATGATAAATGATAGTTCATAGTTCAGCTTTATTCACGTGACAATCTTAGGCCCAACAATCATAAAAAATTGTAATAAGTAAGAAGTTACAAAGAACAACCACCTCTTTTGTGACAGTAATTCATAATTTTCAAAAATCCGATTACCATAAAGGTGTCACCATTTTATCCAATTAAACAGAAAACTCTCCCGAGAAATGGAAGTCTCTTGGTAAAGCGGTATACTATGATATTTCGTATTAAATACCGCAGAATTTTACGGCACACGGAAGGACAGTGTGATTCTATATGCTCACTAATAAAAAGGGCCCTCGTGTTACAGCATATATACAGGTATAAATGTAGTGTATGGTTGGTGGAAGGACAAGGTCTCATAATATGTATTTTGTAGCATTTTAAGTTTAGCATACTGTAGGCGTAGGTAATAATAATTGGGTACATGCCAGCCAATTGTCGACAACAAAGGTACCTATTAAATTCTGCTTATGTCATCTACTGCTTGTGTTTAGCTAAATACAGTTATTTGGAAAGCTACTAAAATGCAAATGAAATTAGGAAGATAAGTATAGTCCATGATGCTGAATTCCGTTCTTTTAGTGCCAAATCTGTAGCTACAAAAAACAGCGTTTCTTTTTATTGATTACAATGCGTCTACAAGTTGAACATTTATTTCTGTCGTTCGATTCATGTTGTAGTTTTAGCAGTTATGTAGCAGGTCGCCAAATGTCACTACCTCAAATGACTAATGTAAGTGCTAAATATGCTCAACAAATCCAGCAGTAGTACTAAAAGGGAATGTCGATTGTACAAATACCTTTCTCATGCTTTCACCACTTTCACTGCCTTTGTGCTATTTGTGGTCGGGTCCACTCCACATGTCTAACTCATGCAACGCATGACTTGGAGCTTATGAAACATTTCCCAACTCACGAAAGAATTCCCCATTGAATAATTTATCGTTGACGGCTACTGCAATGAACAGCTCTGCAATTTAATACACTTGGCTAGTGCGGGCGTGTGAAATGAACACGAATACCTATTTTTATAACTCTAGGTACTCTTATGATACTACTGTGTAATACTTATTAATGTAATATAGTTAAACTTGGTACAGCATTAGTATGTATGAGGTGACCGAATTCATGATATTAATTATAATGAACTAAGTCAGCGAGACAATTAATTCCTTCATTTCCTTGCACGCACTTGGGTTTGAATGGAGGTTGCATTTCATTCAAACATTTGCATAAATATTCTACAACTAAGCATTTATTTATCTAAGGGGTGTTTGCGGAGGGAGAGCACGGAAAGTGAATGAATAAAATGACCCACCGATCGTCATCCTGTTCCAAACGAAATGAGGATCGACTTAAACTGAGTTCACTGAAGGCCGCAAGACTACACCGAGGCTTCCGAAGTCTACGGAGACCAACGGACGTTTTCCGCATGAACAAAGATCTATGTTCATCTTCATCCCCCTCGGGGAACATCCCTTTACGGTCTGCCTCCACATCCATCTTACAGTCACTTACAACTTCTCTGAGTCACTCGCAGAAAGATTTAGGACGGCAGACGACAAAAAATGCCACTTGGAAGTTATCTTCAAAGTCTCAGGTACTTCCAACTCCAGAGAAATGGATTTGGCGAGAGAAACAGCCGCCTCCGTGCCGACAACACTGAATTTTCTTGTGCTTGATGAGCCGAGAGCCATTCCATTGCAGTCACCAGTCAACGAAAACCACTCCTGCCAATCGTACCTACCTACTCCTAAAAGTATACTGCTGACTGTACGTGACTGTACGTGTCTTTCTGAAGTATTGCTTTCACCATCGTTGTCGTTAGGATGATAATTGGTTGGGAACGGGAATCCTCCGAAATGTCAATCAAACCACCTACTCTTAGAGAGCTTAATTGCAACTGTTGATTGGGTTTATTGGAGGTGGGTAGTGAACTCCTCCTTCCTTAATGTCCTGGTCATTAGTCACAGTTCTGCTACATAATTGCTTGGTGGAGTTAGAGCAACAGTTTTTATGAGCAACTGTAACATTATCTATGTGCAGACTGATTGGTTGATTGAGGATTCAAATGGGCTGAATGCAGCTGCGACAACTTCGTTCTCCATTCCATTTTCATGAGGGCACTGTCGTTAGCAACTGTCAACTCGTCGTCTCTCGCAGGAATGTCACCCGCTTCCTTCCCTGAATACCACTTATCAGTGAGCAGTCAGCCGACGATATGGAATTATTTATTGACTGTATTGGTGGATCAATAGTTGATTGCTACGAGTAAATAGTTGTACTTATTGCTACACTAAATGCGCGGCTATTCCGAGATGTATAATCAAAAGTAGCAATTTGTCTTTTAGTGAGATGTGACTTGATAGTGAGGAGTTAACCAGTTGTACACATTTGCACGTTTGTGAGAGGCTGATAGTGTTGAAATTGAAAGGTATGTGAATCAGTCTTAGGAATAGCTAATGTAGTTATTGTGTATTTGGTTGGGCGATAAGGAAATGAGTTGCTTTCACTTTCGGTGTGCGAAAGCACTTCTTTTGTGCAGGTAATGAGATATGAGTGGGAGACATCGCGGAACACCGTAATATTATTTTGTGATGATTGCCCAGGTCGGTCGTGGACTGCTGGTTGGGTGAGCGAAACTCGTGAGTCGGGAGAGCACCTGACTGACTCGTCTCTCTTCTCCTGACTGCGAGTGCGGGCGAACTGTCCCGTCCGAAATGTGACTTTCTCTCTCTCTCTTTCAAATCACAGATTCACGTTTGACTCAGCCGACGGCCACCAGCTCCCACCATTCATCCCCCTTCTCTTCATTCAAACCAAGAAAAGTGAGGAATTGGATGTCCGTCACTCGGAAATAATGAAACAGCGACAGTTGGTTCGGCTTAGCTCCGTCTTGGATTGCTCATCTATTTATTTACTGGGCAGTTAGAGCAGAATAAGAACCTGGCAGAAGTAATGAGTGCCGCTCTCTTGTTGTGCGAGTCCCTATAGTCAGTTATGCATGTTCGGTGAGTGAGTGAGTGTGCTACTGCTAGAAGCCAAACTATGCATAGTACAGCCATGTTCTCCGTAGTATTGATCCTGGGCAACTGACTTACTTTCTCCGGATACATGCAATCTGACTGCTTCAGTTGCTCTCTACACTCTCTACTCTACTCAACAGTATGGGCCATTATTCTCCCAACATAAACACACAATCTGCCATTCTCTCCTCAATAGTTAACTCCATGTAAAACTTTCACCAGCATTGTAGCCAAGATGTATGTATGGTACACGATTTTGATGAAAGTTGGTGAAAGCTTTTGGAAGTTGCAGTTGGAGTAGGAAAAGTTACGTGTTCAGTGAATATTTCCCCACACTGTACGCGTCTCGCTCACTCACTTCTACTCACTTATCATAGCTAACAATTTGGAACATACCGGTTTCCCACTGTTAGTCCTATTAAAGCCCATTCCACCACATTTATAAGTATCACTGAATAATAGTAGGTGATTCTTTCTGATCTAAGACCTCTAGTCCTGTCTTGTCATATTAACTCTATCCTGCCAACTGCTGCCTACTAGTACGCTAAGCATTTTATACTCGCTGCTCTCCTCCTTTTGAACTGGAATACTCCAGGAGAATGGCATAGGTACTATTAGGATAAAAGTAGCAGCTAGGGTAGGTGGAGAGTTCTGTATAGAGAGTATTTATTTGGTTTAGTGCCGTTCTTTGAAGGCAGTCTGCGAGGACCGTGCACTTCATTCCATCCGAATCCCGTACTCACACAGCTGTACACTGTGTACACCGACGACGACGCTACGACTACGAACCACGACGACGTCGTCGTCTCCTCTCCCAGAATTCTGCTCCACTTCATACACGTACAATATAGCCGTCTATGGAGAATGAAAGCGTATCTACATATACATAGCTGAGTTAGTCGGTGAGGACGACGCGCTTGCTTCCCACCAACAAAGAACATTGTTTCTGAAATCAAATAAGAGCTACATTGGAAAAAGTGGGTAAGTTGGTGTTGGGAGACAAGAGTGACTGGAGCGAGTCTCCTGCTCCTCAGTCCTGCTGATACTGTACATATCCTTTGCCTCCTCTAATCGATTTTCTTTTATAATATTTCCACTACTTTTATGTTTTTGATTCTGGTGCGGCTGTATGCATGCGTTCATGTACTACTATGGCATACACCGTCGACTCATGTTCACTCTAATTGAATATCAATGTAGAGTGGAGGAGAGAAACTCTCTACTAGCCTCTCTACTGGCTTTCACTACTCTTTCCCAGAAGTGTACAGAGGCAGTTACATCTACACTACAATTACTTTGGGCTATCACTGTACACGGGAGAGAGAGGTCCTTCCTAATGGGTTAGTGTCTGTACTCCATTGACCATTAACCTTCCCTGTTATGTCTCTTTGATAGAAACGAGTAGAGCATAACAAGAGAAAAATACTTGCCCGTTTTTAATCTTTTCCTTCAATCTGACGCCCGCTTCTTTATGTCAATTATGCCCGCTGTGCTATCCATTGAATTTGTAAACCGTAATATACTCCTATAGCTGCATGAGCTACTATTTACGCCAATCTATGATCTGCTATCTGCCTGTCCACTATAATAAACTTAATACTGTATACTACTATATACATCAGAAGTATGTAAGTATATATATTTAATGCACACAAACAAAGCGTCCGAAGATACCTACAGTGACCAGTAAAATGAAAACAAGTTACTGCAGTACTTTCCTTCCTGCATCCAATGCTATGCGAATGCCAACCACTGGATTCAATTCTATGCAATACACTCTATTGGAATCTATCTGGGAGACTTTCTTCTGCTTTAATTCTCTTCTCTGCACTGCATCTAACACACGTCACTAATCCCATTTCCGTCAAATCGTTAATTATGGCCCTGCAACTGCACAACTATAGAGATAAGAGAGCACCTAGAATCATTTCAATTGACTTTTAATAACAGAACCGAATTTATTATACATCAAATCGTCACCCCCACCGTCAAATCAAAATACTCTATAAATGTTCGTCATGATATTGAGACACGATATACTTAGATGCAACAAAAAATAAATGCTAAGAGGCGATGCATGTTCATCTAAGATAAATTTATCGTACTAAGGTGTAGTAGCGGCGTTTAAACGGACTTTCCATTTCTCAATATTACTATTTACATTTTTCATGTTCAACTTTGATGTAATTACGAAGACAAAGACGCAAAATGAGAATTACTTTATGGTAAGGACAAGACTCAGTTTCAGTTCAGGTGGCTCACTCACGTCCTGTGTGACTAAATATTTATTCTTGATTCGATTACAATTGATTGTAATTCGTATCGTATATAATAATCTAACTCGCATATTATGTAAATGATATTTTGATCATGGTTGTGGAATGTCAAGTACTTAAATGTATATTAAATATATTATTTATACTATCGTCTGTATAATCTTATGACAAGAAAGGCAAAAGTTAAAAAATTTATGCTGGGCAGCTTGCAAAATTGAATTATCTACTTTTTAGAGTTCTGGGGATTGTTAGCATGGCTATTGGTCGTGTTTGATGGGAGAATTGTGGGCAAGGAATTTCCTCCCGTGTCATCGGCTGTATGATGAGCCATACCCAATTTCTTACTTTCTTTGTTGAAAGACAAATTTTTCCAAAGCCATGCAGAGCCACTTCCGCTGTGATTACTACGGTACACTTCCAGCTCTGCCAGGGCCACGGCAAGTTGATGGCTTATGTCATCATTCCGGCATTCGGCTTCTGCCAGGGCTATTTTTGTCTTGGCCAACTCGTTCTCTAATGGCTGCAGTTGAACATGATCTAGAGATTCGGCACCGGAACCAGTCTTCCCTCCGATTGCATTATTATTGCCTCCTCGAAGTTGCTCTTCTGGAGATGTGTTCACAATGTTTATGGCTGTTGAGACGAAAGCTGAACACGATTGACACAAGTTCGATTTGAAAAAGCTCATTCTTTCTTTGGATACTTTCAATTCTTCTTCCAACTGCGAACTTAATTGCGAACAAATCTGTAACCAACGAAAGCAATAAATAAATAAATTATCAGCTATTTATCTTATCTACAAAGTCAAAGTACAACTTACCCTTTTGTACTCCGCAATTATATTTGACTTTTTCTCACTCTCAGTATCGTACTGCTTTACTTCCCTTTGAAAAAGCTCTTTAACCTAAATATTAAAATATGTGCTATTTATTCAATGTCAGAGGACCCGCAATTAGAAGTAATGGCATATTGATGCACGGCATATATTGTATCTGTAATTAATGTCATTGTATTTTAAATTACTGAATTAGTTTCCTCTTTCAGCCTTGCATTAGTTTCTTCAGTTTCTTTCAACGAAATTTTTGTCCTGTTCAGCTCGTCTTCTAGATTAGTACATACTTCGTCTGTTGTAGATTTGGCTATAACAAGTGAGCTGACTATGTAGTCGGAGCGAATAATATCTTCCATTAACTTTTTGTTTTCCATAGTTAGACGAGTAAGAGGATCTACGTAATTCTTTTCTTCCTCTTTTATTGCTAAGAACTCAGCCTCATACTTTTTCAACCTTTTGCATTTAATTTGTAAAGCGACTCTCACTAACGCATTGGCAGCATCAGCAGATCTATATTTTTTCGGCAGAGAGACTCTGAAATATTTAAGCACCCCTTCAAAATCCAAAACCAAAAGATCTTTTCTTGATGCCTATGGAAAAAACCAATGCGAATTAATATTAATCATTACATATCTATTAATATTACTCATTACATATCTATTAATATTACTCATTACATATCTATTAATATTACTCATTACATATCTATTAATATTACTCATTACATATCTATTAATATTACTCATTACATATCT
>JABASH010001914.1:0-22905 GCA_019776445.1 Tomocerus maximus | reverse complement strand
AATTTGTATCTTATTAAAGGACATTGATAATTTGTCTATTCAAAATTAAGAAAATTAGATAATGTATGCATTGACAACTTTAATCTCAATATTTTATTTATTTATGAAATAGTTTAAAATCCCATGGTTCAGCCTGGCCATTTATTGCTAAAAATTGTCAACATTTTGACAATATTATGAGAGGTGACACTAAATGAAAGTTCCATTATATAACAGACTTAACAGATATGTAACTACCATGTATGGTATGTAAATAAATATAGAATGTTACCCTTGTATTGCATTATGGACTGAAAATATATTGTAATCACGGATAGTGGACATTCTCTACGGATATATCTAACATGTCAGTTTTCCAGTTAGAAAAAACAAGGATTTTTAGGTACACTTAAAATAATTTTTGTGCAAGCTGATCCACAAACGATGGTTATCTTATTTTAAATGGCAAAATATTTTACCTACAAAGTAATAAAAATTACAAGTCTGTATTCTATGGTACAGATTCAGAATTCTTCAAACTTACGGATTATGCAAATAAATATTTCTCAGAACCCGTAACAGCATTTAAAACGAAAAATGAGAGAAAAAATAAAAAATTATTGAGTGAACTGTGGTCACTTGATAGTTTGTGTTTTCTGTTAAATGGCAGAATAATAATAAATCAGGCGTTTTGTAGTTGCTAGAAAAATTCAAAACTAAAATTTAAACTCCTAAAACCATTTATCTAAAAATTACATTGCAAGAATTCGTCAACGGCAGAGAACTTGTGAAAATGTTACAGGATTGTTTAAAGTGCCTGCGATGGTGGATTGTTTTATGTATATTCAAGGGAAGTAAATCCGTATTTCATGAATATCTGGAGTAATATTATGAAATGTACCCATGTCATGCTGCTAAATAGATTGATTTACACATGCAACCACTAACTAAAAAGAGGGTATAAATGAATAAATTTCCCATCAAAACCATCGGGAGAATTGGGTGGGACTGACGTGGAATGACCAGGCAATTGCCTCGCCTGTCGCAGACCACATTATGTCACTGATTGCGCAAAGGGAGGACCTCACCTCCGGCGACTGATTACGAGGCAAGACGAGAGAGACTGGCAAATGTGCTACGTGACACCTTGTTGACCCGGACCGGAACGACGAGAGTGGAGGACACGTGCGGAGGCACGCGGACAAGTCCGGATCCACTTTAGATTACCCGCCGTGACGCGTGCACCGCCAGCCTTCCCACTTACCCAGTTCCTGATAAAGAGATTTCTCCCTCTGCCACACTCACCCACCCAGTCGTAATTGCGGAACATTCACTTGCCAAGAAACTGCATTGATAATCCATTATGGAGTATCACGTCGTATTAACTTACATACGAGTAGCATTGCATTACATTCTCATCTCCCGATTTATTCCGTCCCAAAACTAATATAGATTTGACAAGTTGCACCACATCGGCCACTGGTCGCCTCTTTTTATTTTCCGTTGCGTGTTCATTTACAATACTCACATTACCCTATTACTACTACTCTCTAATAGTATCACTTACAATAAAACTGTTTCCAAAAACGAACTGCGTAAATGTTAATGTACAATTTTTATTCCCACCTACTACTCAATTATATTAATTCAGAACATTTTGTAATCACATTAAGAGGTGTACCTACTTTTTTATAGTTTAGACGACAGATCTCCAAAATAGTTAGATTAATTAATGGACATTCTTTTTTGTTTTTGTCTGATGCAATTAGAATAATTTTTATATTTAATCTAACAAATCTCTAAAATATATAAAAGGAAAAAGATACTAAAAGCAAATATTAGTAAACTGTCCATGAGTGAGGAAATTATGGCCAATTGTCGTAGAACGTGTCCTAAATGTGAACTGTAGCTTTAGTAGTTGTCTAGCAGCTATTATTTGGACACAGGATTAACAAATAGCTATATAGCCATATGACAGAGTAATAAATATTACTGTTGCCATATTTGGAGAAAAGATGTCTAAAAATGTTACTTTCATGGGAGGATACCTCACTCTTGATAAATTATCATACCAATGCCAATAGATGTGCATGGGTGCCCATATTACCCAACGATGTTTTATATGATTTTATATAAACGTGTTTATTAGTTACTTTTTGCCAGCTCAATGCTTAGCTATTGACTGAAATGGGAATTGGGATGAATATGAGATTGAGAAGGCACATGAAAAAACAAAGCAGTTGGTACTTAATAAAAAGATTGACATTGATGGACTTTTCCAAAGAATCTTTGTCTGAATCTGCTGTTGCGTATGCATGGGTCGGTGAACGAGGATTGAGATGACCTGGGACGGTTGGCTACCCTCTTAGAGCAGACAATAAAACGTGCATATCCATCGGACAGATGAGACGTTCGTTCCGCGTATTATTTCATTCATGTGTATTCGACTCTGAACATACGGCCTGCTTTTACTGTTTACAATATTACATCCGTTTTTTACACGCAATCTTTTTCTTCCTTCTCTCCTATTTCTCGCTTGCCAGGCCAGGTCGGCATATCGCACTCCTGAGTGTCCTCAGTGAGTAATTCTCTACGTCCATCCAGTGGGGGTGAGCTTATATCTATCATACCACTCTGAGGGCAGTGACGATGGAAGTTTTACTCTAATGAGTATTTCCTTGCAGCTTGTTTGGCTATTGTCACCTTAGCAAACATTTAGGTGGTCATTACAACAACCCCTCAGCTATCACACGCATGCAAAGTCTCTTTTCATTATGCACTTGCAAGTAATAAGTAGTTACCTGCAAATACTTGCAATACCTACAACCCAGAGGAATACTCCACTACGACTATTAGTTATGATCATGAAACTATTAAATCAGCAGTGTACTTGAACGATTCTCCCTATTCATTTGTGAAGATAAACAAATATTTAACTTTTCTTTTGGCATAAGCAACTTATATTTCTACAGACAAAAAATACTATTAGCTCAGTGAACTTAAACAATTGCAATCAAATATCTTGTTCAACCGGAAGAATATTAATTACGTTCAATTACGCTTAATTTTGTATAAATCTGCGAGTCTTAAAAGAAATCAAATATATATTTCTATTCCAGGCAAGTTTTTTCTTTGATATTTTCCAAGGTACTGCTCTGTAGATTTTATCACAGCACATTATTGGTTACATAAATGACAAGAGAGAGCAGATTGTACATTCCTTGAGTCCCAAGATGTACCTATAATATACATTTACCTAGTTTAGTAATTTGTGTTGCCGACAGCCAAAACCTTTTCCTTACACCAACTGTGGCAATTGCATTATTAATGAATAAGCATCAATTAGTGTGCATTAACCCAATTAGACTAACAACTTACAACAGATTGATTTCATACTCAATCTTCACCTAGTTTCAGGACGACTTTATTCACAGCGTGCATGGTTTAAATCTAAGTATACCTTGAAATCTTTTCTCTACCAAAGTTCATAAGAAGGGAATATGCATAGAATCAATTGAAGCAGCAAAGAATGATGACAGACAAGTATTTAACTCCTGTGTATAGGGATCTAATAAAAATTAAACAGAATATCCAATGCGCATAATGAGTATTTGTATTGTTGTTGTAGTGGGCACCGGATACAGAACAATAAATTTGAAGTAGGTAAGTATCAACCTTTTTCTTTACATATAAAATGCTGTAACGATATAAGTAGGGAATTATCAGGGTTGATGTTAACTGATGATAGATATACTTCTGAGGCATAGGGGTTAAGGCACAGGGGTAGCAAATAGATACCTACTTCACTTTGATATGAATGAATTGAGAGACGAGGAACAAAGGTTCGTGCATCCCCCATTTAATCCAATCCCAAAATCCCCTCCAATCCCATAAGATAACATATGGACTCCAAGGCACTCCATTCATGTCAAATATTATACATCCTTTAATGCAAACAGTATTTATTTAATTGATGCTATAAGCAATAATATCCATTGTACTTGATTATTTTCCTATTAAGGAAGATACTCAGGCATTTGTTTACTATCCACCAGTGCAATGACCAAAAATTCTATTCAAATCTGTATTTATTAAATTGGTAGTACTTAGTCAGTAGTAAGCTTTTGTTTTTCATTTTAAAGAGTAGTAAATGAATATTGTCATGTAGCCACAATGTTCAATTTTGCAGCATTGTACGAATCTCTTTGGTCGCAGCACTTAAATTTGCAAGCATTTCAGCCTACTATAGCCATGTTGCTTTTTGTTGTCTCAAACCGTCAAACCATAATAAGAACTAAATAGTTCGGTATTGTCCACATTCATTGTGTATGTGCACTTCGTCTGCAGGTTTTACAGGTCCCTGAATTCTACGTTAATGATAATTAAGTAAATACTGAGTAAGCACATAGTTACAGATACATCCTGTTCTAGCAGAACTCTATGATTAGTAATATAATTATTATCTAGAAATGCACGCAACAGATGAGAAAATCGAACAAAAGGAAATTCTCATCTGGGGAACTTGGAATCATGATTGTTTTGCTTTGCTTATATTGTGATGAAAGGACATCCCTAGATTCTGTGCATGGTGCTTCCAAAATCAGTACAAGTATCTTTTCTAGGGACTTTTGACTATACTTAGGTCAGCCGAAAGTGCAACCACGAAAAGATGAAATATTAAATAGATTATTATGTAATAACAGCAACTACCAATCCAGACTCGTACTAGGTCCTAATATTAAGTACTAGAATTGGCATATACTTATTAATATAACCAATAGCTGTATGCCATAAAATTCTGCACTATTGAAAAAATGAAAATATGCCGATGGCTAATATCAACAGATGAAGAAAGTCTTAAAAGTAGGGCGGATACGCAAATGAATAAAATGAGTAGGTAAGCCACGGAGATTGAAACAAAAGAAGTTGAAAAGAGAGCAAATGAATTTTAGCTTGAGTCATAAATGGAGAGCAAATCCTCTTACGACTAATTGATTTGGAATTAATGCAGACAATGATTTCCGTTAACAGTGTGCTTATTCTTGGTTATTGTTAGTCGGGAAATTCATTGTGAGTTGGTCCAGACAAACAGGGAGAGTTCCCTTTGACTTGCGTGCCTTATTTGGCCTGCCCTGGATATTTACTGCTCTAACCAAAACAGACATACATAACATAAGGAAACCGCTTTATTATCTTTCGCTTTCCTACATCCGAATCGGAACTCTCATCTCTCCCCTCAATTTATTCCACTCCATTTGAAACGCATGTTCGCATGTAAAATATACATTGTCTGCACATAATAACATGCCCAGTGCCTACTGATGCTCTTTTCACTGTCCTCCTCCCGATAATGTTGCTTATATGATCATTTATCAGCTCCTACTACATCATGAACACAGATGAGCAGGTACAGATTTCACAATCATCCGTGCATTGCTCTATTTTCCATCTATAGTAGGTACCTACTTCTATTTAAACCGCTATCCACTGCTAAGTGAACATTATGAGAATTCCACTTGCTCATCATCATCATTCTTTTATTATCTTATGATGAGTACCCATGCTGGCGTTATTTATTGAGGTGCAGAAAATTATGATACTATGTCCCTACTACTCAAAAAATGTTCAAGCCCTTAAATGATTGGTCACATGCAACATAGTAATGATGTCCTTGGCCTGTAACTTCAGTGGAAATTAAGACAGCTATTCCTTTTGAAGAGGCATATCCCATAGTTCATCTTTGTTTTGTGAAGATGGCGTTTACATTTCTTGATTTTGAAATTGAGTTTAAGGCAGAGGAATGTGCCAGGAGCCTATCACCACCAGGCACAGCCATGCAAAGGCACTCGTTCTTTTCCCCGACATCTCAACCAGGCACGTCTTTGTTCTTTCTTCAAGGGGCTTGTACTTTGCAGCGACATTTCTACCTTTCACCGACATCTGAACCAAGAACCAACTTTCTTTGTTCTTCAAGGAACTTCTAGCGACATTTCTTCCATCCCCAAAACCAGTCTTTGTCTTCTCCAAGGGTATAAAGCAGGCTTCTTCAGGAAATTTTGGCACATTACTGATCTACTTGTCAACCTGGAAAGTTTTCACAACTTCAACTCCTGAACATTTTTGGTAAGAACCATAATTAAGTTTTATTCATGTCTTTGTAAATTTAGAATTATTAATTAGATACTTTTATAACAACTTTTTTCAGTTATAATTTACGTAACAGGATCACTATTTGATCTATTTTCGATGTGAATTTCATACCAGATCTGTAATTATGATTTTTATTTGTAAACTTAAATTTATTTAGCAGATAATTTTATTAACTTTTTCAGTTATAATTCAATTGCATCATCACTATTTGGTCTTGGTCTATTTCGCTATGAATATCAGGTCTTAATACTTATTATTTTTAATGTCAAAATTCAGGATTGTTAAACCACTTATTTAATTTATGGGCCATTTTTCTTTTCAGTATGAGTTCATCTGCCCAAGATTTGGTGTGACCGATCTTCTTCAACTTTTGCAACTGCCAACGCACATCCCTAGGCATATTATCTTACATCTGTCGATTTCCGGATACTTTTTTCTAAAAGTCTTCGTGATACATTTCAGGTAAGAGCTTCGTGTCATATTGTGACCAATTTTTACACCAAAGAATATTGACAATTCATTGTTCTTTAATTTGTTCTTTCAGTCGTATCTACTTGTGAGCCGAACCAAATTCCTGAGCCAATTTTCTTCCGTGTGAGACCCAAGATTTGTTGAAGACCTCAATTGGGTAAGAATTTTTGATGTTACACACTTTCTTAGTGATCAAAGGTAGCATACAATATAATTTATCAGTACTTTTGTCTTTCTAGAACTCGATTCAAGATGCCTATCTATGAATATACAAGGTCTTACACCTTGGTATGCAATTCTACGAATGTTTCACTGACGCTTCTTGATTCTACGAATGTTCCACTGACGCCTCCTGGTCCTCCTCATCCAGTGGATACTCCACAATTGGAAGTTAATCCAACTACTAGTTTAGCGGTTTTGGTTGACGGGGCTTCCTTAGCGAACATGCATCCAAGTGGCAACGGCTTCATCATCTCTACAGAAAATGCAGAAATAAGTATCCAAGGTCACTTTCACCCCACCCACAACGCAGAAACTGGAGAACCCAACTCGACGGCCGTCATGCACTGCGAGCCTTTCAGTCCTCATTCGGGCCAAATGCCGGAGAACAATGAAATTGTTCAGTACCCGCCCCAACCCGCGGCGCAACAACCCGCACCAATGCAACCAATCCAAGAGTCGGTGGTGTATTTTCCGCCCAGGCCCCCCGTCGTCCGACCATTCACTTCCTTCAGATGTCCAGTCACAGGCCAATGGTTTTTGATGTACAAACAAGAAGACTGTCCACCCTTCTTCACCATCGACCAGGATTGGAATTAAATCATTGGATCTCTTCGAATTCTCACTCCCTGGATTACAATGAACGGACCGGATTCCCCACAACTATTATTTTTCGTTTTGATTTTTCTATTGTTTGTTTTTGTTTATATACTAATTATAACACAGTTATTCTTTCACTAGGATGTAGTCATACAATTTTTCTGACTACTATTATGAACTTATGTAGATGTCGATTTAGATTTTTTGTTTCGGATTGCTACAACTTACAACAACCAATTGATTTTTGTCAGATTTTTGAAGTCGTGAGTTTGTGGATTACATTGTACATAGAAATGCTAGCGTAATTTTAATATAATATGACTTTATGAATATGATCTCTATAGTAAAAAGGGATATTTCGTAGTATGCATTCCAACTTCCACTATCCCGAGTGTGTTGTTTGTTGAGCTATATGATGAACTAATGAATGAATTAAAAGTATTGTCCGAAACGTAAATAATTTTCCATTTTTCTTCACATTTACAGTCCATTGAATTATGTAGGTAATTGTAGGTTAGACTGAAAGTTGCATGCATCATGCTAATATCACATACTAATCGCCCATGCTCTTTAGTACCTTATCAAATTACTATTGGGGCATATTGCACATTCATTAATCATATTAACAAATTCTCTCTATGCAACTATTGATTAGTGTATATAAATAGGCAATCAAGATCCTGAAAGTTGATTAGGCTGCCGTAATATCTAAACAAGTAACTAATATATTTGTTCATCTACATATAAAATGCGTATCAGTATTTATTGACTACATAAATCTCATTGAGCCACTATTTAACCATTAATATCTCATCTTAAGATTTGAATCCATATTCTAAATTTTTGGATCCGTGAGAACTGTTTTCTCGGACCTCGCTTGATAAATAGTATTTAGCTACATATATTAAGTGCACTAAAGAATTTTTTAGGATAATTTTGGTATAACTAGCTAGTAGGATATGTATTGTAGAAATAGTTATGCGTGATTAGCAGAGATCTAGATGTGCGAAGAAGAATTAGCATGGAGGAAGTAGTAGAAGTGCAGACTTCGGATGGTTTTTCGTTGTGAGGCAATACGATGCAATGTGGAGTTGAGCCACGGGAAGTGATGTAGTTTATTGGGAATTTTGGGAGGAAATGGCGGAGTTAGCGGGAGGTGGGTCTCGTTCTCATTTTGCGGGAAGAGTCGCACGCGCGGAGAGTTCATAAAACAGGTGGAGTGGAGAAATCGGGAATAAAGCTTTGCCGTCCTAAAAGCACTCGCTCCGTTTTCTCCCGTCTCGGTTTCTTCTGTTCACATGTGCTGGCCTGCCTGACTTTTGCCTCCTCTCTCCGACACACTCAGACACGTAACATTGCGTCTTGCGAATCCTATCTCTTACACTCCCAAATCCGTCTCCTCCACAAAAACATCCGAATTTCGACCAAATCATCGCTCCTCGCCATGCCGAAACATTTTCGTTGTTATTATGACATTCTTCAACTGCATATAATTTGTGCAACGACAAAAATTATGTATATTACCATTCCCTGTGTAAAGATAATTCATAGTTTGCTAAAAATGATTTTATTGTTTTATTTTTGCTTATAGTATTTAAAATTTGCTGTGCATGTCGATAGGTGTACAGAGTCATTTAGTTAATGATAAAGTTTCGCACAATTATACAATGTACGTCGTACATATTATTTCCAAATAAAAATGCGGAAGGCAAGTTGTGAATAACTTGATAGTTTGGGCTTTGATTGAATGAATTTATGTGGAATTGTTTATGTCATGATCCATAAGTACACGTGCTTGATTGCATCTTGTGTGTGCGTATGCGGCACAACATTTTTAAAGCATACAGAATGTGATAAAGTCATGTGTTCAGTGTAGCGTCAAGGATCTTGAAATACGGGAACCAGCGCCGTAGGTACCTGAAACTAAAGTGACATATTCAATCCCCATAAATAATCCTATAACATAAAGGGTATTAGGTAATATAAAGTCTCAGTCAGAACAGAGCCGACACAATGCTGGGCAGGAGATGCTGATGAAATGAATCCTGGCAATAGTACATGCAGACTAGTAGATGTTCGAAATAGTGCAATGTTTGTGTGGAGTAATGACAACAGAAGTTGGCATAAGAGTAGCGGAAGTTGGGTTATTAGATAGAGCAGTAGTAATGCACAGAGTAGGCGCCTACCTACTTACGTAGTATACTTATGATGTATTTGTGTGTGTGTGTGGGGATAGCAGAGGAGGAAACAACCCGAGTTCCTCCAGTTCATCAAAATAGGACCGGCAAAGGAAGGAACGAAACTGGAAGAGCAGTGAGAGGAAGGCTCACTCTGAGTGAAGAGTACAGACACTCCAGTCGTCCACCAACCTTTCTCCAGCAACTTTCCTGCTCCGCAACTCCGAAACTGCTTTCCACCAACTGTCTCTTACGTGGCAACACTTTTACATTTCTGAAAACTGCCGGAATATATAATTGCAATTAGCATTGCAAGGAGTAGAATCGCGGGAAATCCCGTGCAGGAGATAAGGGCATTGAAAAGCGGGGAGCAACACAATTGCTTCGATTTCTGGCGGAACGGCTTTTCACTGATGTCATGTCAGTTTAGTTGGATTCAGATATTCATTGCACTTTTGCATGGACTCGGTTGGTTGATTCGCTCCTCTTTTCGCCAGCCAGTCCGTCCGTCGACGTCGACTATAAAGGGAAGGCCACAATATTTTTCTCTGCCGCAGTTCCCAATTCTCTCCAGCTGGAAATTCATGTCCGTCGTATCCAGCCCATGTGCTGATTGACTTGACTATACATTTCACTCACCTTCCTTCCACCTCTTCTCTGTTCTATCGTGCTACGTGAGAAATACTTTCCAATCTTTTTAGACTATTTTATTTTCTATGGACTCACATCCTACTTGTGACATTATCTCTTCGGAATTATATACTTCCTTCAAAAAACCAATGAAAGTTGCCACTTATTATTCTTTGATACCTACTCGTCAAGTCTGACATTTTCGAGATCATACATAATTGTGACAGTGATAAAAGTCAGTCTTGTTATGTAACATTTGACAAAATTTGTCTGTTTTATGAATATTAATGTGCTACTTACTTATAGTAAGTATATTCGGCTGCATTCGAATTCTTCACAACTTATGACAAAACTCTTTCGCATCAACGAAATTATAGAAATTTCACCATTTGTTTGAAATCGGAGAGTGGATTGGGACAATTGTGAGTGATACGACAGTGAAGAAGAGTACAATTTCTATAGAATGGACAAAAGTTGTGGATTGTGAAGGACATGGGGGCAGAGAGTGAAAAATTGAATTTCTGTCGAGATAACTGCATTATGGGTTCAGAGTTTTGATTTTGTTTGAGTTGTCTGGCGAGTGGAGGAAGACATTTAGTGATTAGTTGTAATTAAGTGAGGATAGGAGAGTGGAAATAAAAGTTGAAAGACAGACGAAGACGGCGATAAACTTTTATGTCTTTGATTGAAGGTGTGAGGGAGGAGCGAGAGGAAAGTTGTTTGAAAGTTGTTGACTGTGAGTGGAGTTGAGAAAAGGGATGAGTTGATAGTTTACTGGGAAAAACATTTTGTGCGAAGAAAAGAAGACAGGCAGAGACAGGGAAAGAAAGACACGGACAGACAAGACTAACTCATATGAAAAGTTGGTTCTCAGAAGTGGGAAAAATTCCGTAAGTGAAGGAAAATAAAGAGTTGCAGTTGAATTGTTTCAGCAGGCCTGTGGCAAAACAGAAGTGACAAAATGATGCACCGAGGTTTGATTTTGCAATTGAAATTGATAACTAGAGACTCTTGTTCTTCTTGTTCTTGTTCATGTTCCTTCCTCTTCTTACGTAGCAATCTAGCTTAACCAACTAATATTTTCTATTCTTCAAAAATTCTCAATACAACATCACACTTACAGTTCTGTCTGTTTTTTCAGTCGCTCCACCTTTATTCCACTTCATTGTACCTAAAAACTAAAGAGAAAATACCAACATCTTTTGTTGTATGTTTTTAGACAGTTTTAATATTTACATTTATAAACAACATACAGTCTACTTGTATGGACTATGCTAAGACCTAATTTAATTATTTTAATCCACGAAATACCAGCACTGTTTAATAGTATACACAATTATTTAGATTTATTTATTATTGCACAAAAGCGAAAGAAAGATGAATAAATGCAAGTGATTTGTTGTAAGTATAAGAATAGCTCTACGGAACTGGTCTCTGTACTAATTCTAATTTTTTATGATTGTTAATTAGGAGGGGCACCGGGGGCCCCGTCTTATTACCCAACAGCGGTAGCAATGTATTCTACAGATAAAATGATGAACGGCAAACCATTGGGATCAACTATTTCAGCACCTGGAAGTTGTTTCCCTGGAAGATACTCTCCCACGTACAGAGGACCTGATCCTATGCGAAGATGTGTCAATCCATCGGTAAGAATTACTTTTCTTTAAAGCTAACCCCAAATGTTATGCATCATCATTCATCATCAAACTCCTGTCTTAACCCAATTTCTAAGAATCACTAAAGTGGTAGCTACTAAACGATTTTTTGCTTTATATCGGAGTTGACCATTTTGGTATGTATCATCCAATGATCATTTTGTGGGCAGATATTCTCACTATGTACAACTATCCGAACTAATTAATAAAATAGTGGTAACATTACACATGCCAAATCCCAATTCTTCTCTCTTGACTTTCAGGTGTTTTGCTGTCAATAAGTATTATGTAAGTAAACTTTAAGATAGGATATTTAAAGAGATGCAGAGTAAATAAATAGGATAGATAGTTGATATGAAATAACAATAAAGACGTTTATAAAACTATTTAGCGGAAGTGCATGACGTAAGAAGACAGAGAATGCCAAGTATAAGTATTTAATAATGATCGTGGTGTTCAAAGCTCGGCATATAGCTTGCACATATTATGCCTACTTAGTTGCCGACTTACATACTTGTGTCATATCATTATATCTGCTCTGTGTGGCTATGCAGTGTATATGTAATATCTCTATGTGAATGTATCCGAGTATTTACTATGTTTACACTGACTGCATGCTAAAACGTGTGTGTCATCGTCTCCTTTAAAAATTCACCAACTTTCACTCTCGGGGAAAGTTAACCACAAACTACTGAAACTGATGGGACGGGACAGGCCGTCCGTTTACCTACACACTCTGCACTACTATCTATATTTAGCTGCATAGATTCTTTTCAACTACTAACTGTGCACAAACATAATCTTGCTATATCTAACTATTTTAGATATCTACACTGCACAAATGCACAACTCAATCTTGACTGCCAAACAGAACCAACTCAATTTACTTGCAATCTTCAATTTAAAACCAACTTCTATTATCCTTGTTAGTATCTGCTAACCACAGTCAAACTATAAATCATCAAGTTTAAATAACTAAATGTATTCTTATTACGAACCCTCAGATTTGGCTAATTAATTAACATTTAAATTCAATTGTATAAATATTGTATTCTATTTACGTTTGCACAATCGAAGATAGGGGCGAAGGAAGACATGGCAATTTATGGCATTCAGCCTGCACCGTAGCATTTAAATACTCCCACTGCAGTGTCACAAAGCAGATGAGCTTTGCTAATTGAATTAGATTGAATTAAAAGTGTAGAAAAACTTAGCAAGTGCTCTTCACTTTACACATCCTCTATTTAATAGCTACTACTGACGGGGATTAATGAAAAAAGAGCGGAAAAGTTTTCTTGCTTAATTGTCATGCTATAGCTTTAGACTGTTCAAGCCAAACGGAGATAGAAGGGAGAGAAAATAGCATAGTGAGGGTATTCAGCTATCTGTGCGAAGAATATCATTTATATCCTTTAGCGAATGAGAGTCTCCTATTTACTTAATAAGCTATATGGCATCTGTAATCTACTTACTTGCTTACTATTTGTACAAGTATTACTAGTACATGTATTAGGAGCAGAAAGGCGTGAAAGTCAAGTGGAGAAAGAAAAAGATTGTAGGCAGCAGGTGATGATTGCTCTTGAGCAAAGAATAAAAAGGGCTGTTAACAAAGTAATTGTGTGAAAAGGGAAATGAAAGTCAACTCAAAAGAGAAAACTCATGAAGCAAAGCAAATGAGGGGAAGAAACTCGACCGACTCTCTTCACACAATGCGTTTTCCTTGGCACATTCAGTGCTGTTAATGAGGGTCGTTAATTAGCACAAGAGTCATGGGAGGCAATAGATTCCTATTCTTTCACCCTTTCCCTCCCTGCCCAACACTCAACTGGCATTACTGCACAAACAAAACTCCTTCTAATGCTTATTAAATTAGGAATTCCAATTGGGACAAACGATATTCAAAGAGATATCTAAGTAGGACGGAGTGCAGGAAAAGGAATTTGAGTTCTTGCTAATATTTTTATCTGGAAATCCGAGATTTGATGTGTTAGTCGAGTGAAGTGAATCAACAGCCCGAGTACCACAGAGAGATGGAATAATCCAGAAAGAGGGCAAAATGCAGGAGTCGGGTAACAGAGAATTTTTCTAGCCAAGTGAACTTGAAAAGGTATTTATGTGGTGGGTCTTGAACATTCCTCTAAATGTGTAATGTGTGGAATTCCATTGAGTTTCAGAAATGAGCGACCAAGGGAAAGCCCTATCTCCCTGCATCTACAGGCACCTATACTGTACTAGTTGTAGACTGTTTCTAAATAGTACTATGGTAGTATTTATCTTGTCAAGAGCATTAGGATATTAGAAAATAGCTACCTAGGCACCGAATGCCAGGACTGGTACCTAATTGTAATTCCTACTCCATATAGGTATGCTGTGCTGGCTCGAGTGAGTGTGGTGGGTGAGTGAAGCAACGAGATATCTGTCATTATTCATTCTTCTTCAAAATTTCATGGGCCATGTATGTCTCCACTATTTACATTAAACATTTCCACATACATCTTTGATGGCAGTTTCCCATACCCACTCTGGAATATGTGAAACTGTGCAGCGATAAGTACCTATACAATGGGGAAATGCATGTCCCACACACAAAGTCCTACTACAACTTACTTATGTCGACAGATCCTGTCTTGTTCAACTGATCTTCTTGCACTCTCTCCAAGAGTCGACACAAAAATAGCACAGCAGGAGTATTTTGTGTGCTTGCTATATGAACTTCGCTTTTTGAATGATATACATTATTTTGTTATTTAATTAAAAACATGATTACATTTCCTGCAATTCCAAACCGACCCAGTCTGTCTTAAGAATCAGGGACATGCACTCTTTGGTTTCAACACCTAGCAATCCTTTATACTGTGATTTCTTATTTACATAATAAAGAATCAAAGACATGTAAAAGTAAATCAATTCGTGCGGAGTTTCCTATTTTAGAGATGTACAAAAATATCCTATCGCATATTAGTCTCGTTGGATCTGCTAATTAGCCCAATTCATGCAGAGATAGTTGAGGATGATGTCAGGAGCTGAATGTTGACACTCTTAGAAGAGCGTATGAAGACCTAAATCACTAGTAACATGGTGACTGCTGTTGTGGTCCAAGTGGAGGAGCCAATATATAATTTAGGCTGACTTCTTTCAGTTTAGAAAAGTTGGGCCAGCAAGTGAAGTAGTAGCTCACTTTTAAAACGTGGCAGCACAACATGGGAAATGCTGTTTCGATGTGCCTGCGTACATTATGTAGTACGTACAAGCAGATAAGGTGTGCATACGAGTGAGATAGATAGTACTAGAATAGAAAACCAACGGGAGAGCCAAAGAAAAGCAAGCAAACTAAACCAATGCAATGCACTTTAGTAGCAACTTAACTATTCTCATTCACTAGAAAATCCCGAGTGCTTCTCTGGGTCAATGCCATTCATCTTTAAGTAAGTAGAGCCAAGCCTCTTCTGTACACTTAATATAACTGCACTAACTACTGGGGCTATGCACATCTATAACTCTCCCCTATACGGACGACCAATCTATTTGCACATAATATATGTTGAGTAGTGCACCTTATCTATGGCCATACTCCTGTCCTGCATTCTATTATTAATGCACCTCCACATCATTATCTATGGAACAGATGTTAACGTCAAGTCAATGGCCAACACTTTTCCTAATCTAAACCATCTTCTCTTCAACCTCACACTGTACTAAATACACCTATCAATTAAAATTAAATCGCTTTACACTGTACCTACTACTAATAGCACTGGTGAGTACTTGCACTGCATGAAAATATATTCTATCTGTATGTATTAGTAGCTACTAATATGCTATGTATGTCTATTCAATATCTAAAAGTGAACTTAATTTGACGTTTCTCGACTGCCTACTATTGAGCTAAGTTCGTAGTTCGGAGTGAACTGTCAGAAAAGGCATTGTACATAATTGTAAAAGTGGAATTGGGTAAGTAAGTATGTAGAATAGAGTGGATATGGCTGAGTGGTAGAAAAACGCTATTTTTTGCGGTGAAGCAAAACAGAGCAAACGAAGAGAGTTAAGAAAAGACAAACTAAAGTAAGCCAAACAAAACCAAGAGATTTTTAAAGCCGAGAGTTTCACTCTCTGGCTTGTCTTCCTGCTAAGTTTCTCTCTTGCCTCCTCGCTTTCCACTTTATTTTCTTTTTCTCTGTCCGTTTGTCTGTATAAGTAGGTAAAGAGGGATATAGCAGAGATATGGACGTCAGTGAGGACGAGTACACACAACTAAATAAGGAAGTTCTGTGTGTAACTTTCACTTGCAGAGATCGGAAGAAAGTAAAGTAGACGTTTCTGCTATTGAAGCTAGAACACTGTAATGTACTAACATATTATGTAAGTTTATCTATCCCAAATAGCGGAGAAGTGGATGTGCATTACTCTTACGGGGATGTGTGTATGTGTGTGTGTGTGACTAAGTATATAATGATATAGACATGTGTACTGTAGACAGGGGTTTAGGGATGTAGGGCTTTTCTTACACCAAACCGACATAACAACTCGGATGTAGTAACTTCAACTTTTGGCTTTGTTCCTTCCTCCTGTTATTTTCCCCACGCCTTTCTCTTGGTTTTGGCTTCTTTTCCTGGTCTCTGAAACCATCTACCTAAGTAAGTAAGCCAGACTAGTCGGAATTCAACCATAGACATACATACATATGTACTGTGTAGTTACATTTATTTACTATATGGTATTACGGCCACCTACTTTTACGGGGTCTTCTTTGGTGAAGGAGCTGCAGAGATAGATATTGTGCACTTATGTAATATTTGTAGTTGTGTGTAGGTAAGTATGAGTAGTAAATACTTAGGAGTGATGGAGTTATAGGGTTTAGTGGCTTGCTGACTCCACTCGACTCGGAATCTATCTCTTCATAGCTGCACACTCTACAATTGAGATTACCGTGGGTTTCTAAAGTCTTGGAGATATTTCAGATGGTTTAGTTCGGATGCTGAATGGATGTGTATATGCAATAAGAGCATGTAGTCGAGTGTAGTAGGTGCATGTGTGGAGGATGGGATAGCAATCGGAGAGATAGCATGGAAGAAACTAAATTGTAGATACTGGAGGAGGCTGGAGAAAAAAGACTACAGACAGAGCTGGAATGGTGGCTGCGGAAATTTTACGCGCATTTTATGGTTTTCGTGACTTTTCTAGTCATGGGAGAAATTTCAAAGGATCATTTTGGCTTCCCAATACTGTTCCCGTTATATCACACTATTTCCCTCAAAATTAAGCCCTAGAGGCACCATAAGAACAGCATCAAGAGAGTCTATAACTTTACCTCGTTTTATAGTCGCCCACCATACTTTGTCTCTAATTTCCCCTCATCTCTCCTCTTCCCCACCAACTTAATGTTACTTTGTATCCATTATATCTACCAGCTATATTATTAGCAAAACCCACAGCCAATCTACTTTTCACATTTCCTACCCAACAAAACCATCTTCTTCTTCAGACAAACTAATCAACTAGCCTCCTGCAATCCACTGTGCCTACATCCCATTCCGTTCACTAAACAAATTCCAAGGAAACAATAGCAATTCAATGAAAAGACTATTGCCATGCAATGCCCTAGCTATCTGCCGACCTAACCTCCACTTTTGTTCCTCACTCTTTCTTACTCTCCGACTCCATTCTCTTTCCATTCCTATTGTTCAATTGCTGGACAAAACTCCCCCGCGGACTAAAATCTAATACACTTATTCTGACGCAAAACTTTTCTCTTTAACATTCACCGCTTGCCTCTTAAATGTTATATCGACTCCGGTCCTGAATGAACTTTACTTTTTTACTTTTATCACTTCCTCGCCAAATTCTTTAGCACCCAACCAATTTTATTTAGATACAATTTAAATAATAAATCTCTCCACCACCAAAATTAACTCAAAAATGTTTTATCCTTTTAAATACGCTCATTGAAAGGAAGACACTAAAAAGTCCCCCTTCCGCTTTAACTAATGGAAAGTTAGAAAACGGGTTAATAAACTAAGCTTAAGTGATGGTGCTGAAATGACTGATTGTGAGTTGAGTTGAGAAATCGACATCATCCCCTCGCTTTCCCTTCGTGGCTTAGTACTACCACTTCCTTCCGTTAAAATTTTAAACAAGATATTCACTCGAAGCATAAAGCGCTTGCAGAGCCATTAATAATGAAAGCATCAGTTATGGAAATAATTTTATCAGACAAAATTAGCCGGATCTAAAATGCAAAATTAAACATCATCATTTATTCCCATATATACTATAATTTTACTTTAGTGTCTACATAAATACGATACGTTTACAATCCACTGCACCATTTTCTCGTTTCAAATTTTAAAATTACATGTAGCTAATGTAATGTAGCTCCATGTATAGTTTAAAATTATTCTTTTTTCCTTTCTCAATAGGCTGAATGCTCATGCATCTAGGACATAACTATAAAGGAATAGGAACGAGCATGTTTCCTTCTTAAGATGTAAACATTTATGCGGATAGCTACTTATGGACTATCTCTGTGGTCATAAAATGAAATCGTTCCTCATTTCTATTTTATACACTCAAGTTACATGACAATATTTTCTGCCAATTCATTTATATAATCCGAGTGAGGTACCTATAAAGCAAATGTGTGAGAAGAAATTATACAAAATGACTGTTAATCTAGCGTCTACACTATAAGAAAGGTGGATATACGTAGGAGATATAACATTCGAGTGGAAATATTTTAAAGAAAATGTCAAATACGAGAGTAAAGTCCCAGACGGATTATATAAGAGTAGTGAAACAACTTTAATAAGATTATGAAGCAAGTAAAGAAGTGGATGTGTAAGAATGGCGAGGATATTTTGATAGTGCCAAGCATAGCATTTACATTCTGCCCTTGTCTTACATGCGATGTTTGTATTTATCTACTTGGCTACGTAGACACCTAGTGCATATAGAAACAAAAAGTAAAAAATATAGTAAAGATAACAGAGAAATACGCATGTATCAGTAAATATCTTTTTGACAAGACTTGGATTGCATACATACACACACACGAACAGTTTTGCAAGATAGTGCTATGAGTATGTACTTACTACGACGTTTGTTATCACATTTATAAGGATATAAGTAGACTTGTCTATAGATAGTGTGTAGTGGATATTTACCTACACAAATTCTATCTGTATTCAACTATCCTCTTCCCTTCTTGTACTTCAGAAATGCACACTTGCATGCACTGTGTACATAGGTATACTGTACTTCACTTCAGTGAACTCCACTTTACGTTACTTTAACTAGTAGTAGACTGTTTGTGCAAGAAAAACCCTTTTTGGTGTGACTGTATGTCGGGAGCTGGGCTTTTAATATTGATCGTATACAGAAAAGTCCAGGGAAAGGGCGACAGCGCCATAGCATTTCACTTGACACAAATACTCTTATGAAACTCTTATATTTATTCTGTGTCGACTTTTCTTCTTCGACATCTTGCATAATGATCCCCACCAGTCAACTTGCCACACAGCTATCATTATAATATATCTCTTGCAAAATATGCTAATCATATCGATTTTTGATCTAAAATTTTATACGCATTTACAAAAATTAATATCTGTATAAGTAAATATTTCAGTATTGCTAAGTCCAAGATAAAACATATTTATATTGCAAGAGTTTGAATACCTAATACTTTTGTCTGCAAAATGTCAAAAGGCAAATAAAAATAAAATACGATTTGCTGTTTTGATAAGGTGGAAAGTAGGAATGCAATAATTTGCGGATAAGAATTATTGCTGCGTGACGATAAAATAGTTGCTAACGTTAAATGAAGACTCACTCGTTCGAGTGTATATAGAGTAGAGAATGTAATGTTATTAGATTATAACTGAGAATAATGTGGAGTAAGGAAGTAAATATGAAAACATAACGATGCGAACATGGAGCTTACTAGTTTCGTATTTATTTGTCGTAGCATGACATTTTATTGTATTGCATATGGGAGCCACTAAGGCCTTTGATTTATTACCGATTTCCTTAATTATCTGAAACCTCATCCTATTTACCATTACCAACTACTCTCATGTGTCTATCTCTACATATGCCTACTGTACATAGATTACACTATCTGCCATACAACAAATAGTACAAATTACAGATACAAACATATAGATATTAACGGTAAGTGCCGTCCTTAAGCAGCAGGGCTTTCCCTCTCTCTCTCCATTAAATTCATATCTACTATGCATTATCTGCTACTATTTTCTATAATCCCCGAATAGGATGTGCAAACACTTGTGCTCGGTGTCGGTCCTCTAATTTTGTAATTTTCAGCTCTTTCGGTTCGATATTGCTATCGAAATAATGCGAGCACAAATATTCTCTTTCCACAACAACATTGCGTTAGAGTTGCAAGTTAGTGGCTAGTATAAATAGGACATGTAGATTTCTGTCGTTCATATCTTGAATATCTTGCTCATTTCGAGTTCTCACTCGTCCTCATCATAGTATTCTCCAAATCCCTTAGAAGGAACTGCAGATCTAATATTATTGTCCCATTCGGAGTCTCTTAAGCACTCATACTCATACATATTATGTAACTACATCTTTCCGTTAATACCATTCTCTCCACTGTGTACAATATCTCCAAAGTCTCACGACAATGAACTACCTCTTTCCCATTACCAAAATGAACTATTAGCACCATACTCTAGTTATTCATGTACAATTCCTACAATATTGTACACACTCTCTTTAGAGCACAAATATTCTCTAATTGTCTTTCCATTTTCGCTTTTAGTCCAACCAAACCAAAATAGGAATTTCACATCTATGTCTATTCCTATTATTTCCTAATGAACAAATCCAGCCTTTAATTTACATGCAAAAGTTCAATGATTGTTGAACTGTGTACAAATAACAAACACAATAAGTATTACTATCATCGAGTTAAAAAAAGTGTTATTACAATTATTCAATCAACATTAGTGACCATAAAGCAGAGTGATAAGCATAAAATTATTAGTTTTGGGATAGTTGTGGAATTGTGGACTAAGGTAGAGGGAGTGATCATAGATTTTATTTTATTAGCAATAACAATAAGAAGGAAAATAAAAAAGCGTGCATGATTTTTACGAGGAAATATGTATTTTTATTCCCCATAAGGTCTAAGTAGGCAATAGAGGGTAATGTAATGACACTCTGTGCAGTATTTGTATAGCAGTGTAGGTAGCTGTGAATAAATGGGATGTGTGAAGGGAAGGCATTGTAAAGTAAAATAATACAATGAATGGGCCGGTGTAATGCAAAGGAAGGGGATGAAATTGGAAGGGTGGACGATGAACATGGGAAGCATATGGTTGATACGCGTGCAATGTGCCATTACATGTTGTTCTAATGTTCTTCCATAGGAAATCTTATCAATTTGCTCTCTGCCATAAGACACAGCTCGGATATTATGGACCATAAGCCGAGAATCATTCCTAGCTCTCACAATGCAATCACTATCCTCTACCCACAGACTCATATGTATAGGTCCAATGAATATTTTGCAATGCACTTGCAGTGGTCGTGGTAGTGATGGCATAGTAAACATAAACATAGCGTGAAAAAAGAAATACATTGTTAGTAATATGTTCCGTTTATGTTCGGTTCGAGCCTAGTGATTTTCCCTTAATGTTTATGATATATGTCGGACTGAAATCAAAACATGTTTTATGAGCTCTCAATAGGATTGGAAATGGGGATGAGGAGTCAATGTCACAAATAGGCAGTAAGGCATGTCAAGAGAAAACAGGATGGATGAGCAGAATAGGACGACAGAGCAGAAGGCAATCCCATAATATACTCTGCGCACACATCACCCTCGTTTATTGCGAACAAACACACTCCCCACCATTCCGACTACATTCTTGCTATACTCGCCTATCATTCCAACTGTCCCATCGTCCAACTAATCTCAACCGTAAAATCCAATGAATATCGAAATATCAACACAAATATTACTAGATCAACATTTCCTATATTAAGTATATTATTTGTACACATTTACTTCCATATAGACTAATGTACTCTGAGTGGGTATCCGCCGGCTTCAGTGATGGGCCTGATACTATTTAAATGCCATTACAAGCTAAATCATATCCTTTGCTGTTAAATACTGATCTATAGAGAACAGGATTTTTTATTCAATGCACTGGACTATAATATGATATTTGGAGGTTATAGTGAATCATAATAGTTCTGCTGGCTGGTACAGTTAGCTTGTACTGTCTAAGTAGTATATGGTCCCAATAAATAAGTGAAGAGTCAGAGATAATACTTGGGAGAATTGTGTTATGGCTGTGCTATACGGAGGCTGAGAGTCTGTCTGTCTGGTTGGACTGGATGGATGATGCTCTTTTGTGACGTAAAGCTAGAGGGACTCCCTAATTTGATTTTGATAACAAGTTAATGTAGCTTTTGCTAGATTGGCACCATCAAAACACAGTTGGGAGCTAATCTCTTTCCCTCTCTTGTCAAATCACTTGGATTTTCCTAGCTCATCAAAAACACCGACACCAATTTGCTCAATTTCCTTCAAAATTATTTCTCTCTGGTAATCATGCCCGCCTCAGCTCGGCTTCCCAGCCAACACATCCGACAGACAGACGAGACCAACTCACTCCTTTCTCAGTTCCATCGTCCACTTTCATATTCCGAAATCACAAGAACCTATTTCCTACCAACATACCCCTCCCCCTCCACTGCCCTATACTGCGACTATAAATAACTTCACAACTCGGTTTCATCTCATGTCACCGCATAATAATCATATTTTCAGATATCCTTAGACTCCACACTATAGTTATCGGGAACAAGTGTCGGCTAATGTCAGTGCAGTAGGGACAATGTACAGAGAGAAGTGAGTTCCATGTAAACCAAACCACGGAGACTGTTATCTTTAACTTTAATCACTTCAGATCTCACTCACTTGACAATTAGCCCGACAACTAATCCACTCACAGATCACATCATACGATAACTTTTAGCCT
>JABASH010001913.1:0-22912 GCA_019776445.1 Tomocerus maximus | reverse complement strand
TTTAGAATTCTATATTGAGAATATTACGCTATGATTAATAAGTTGCATAACTGAATTAGATATCCCACAGAGGATAGCATGTATACGTGCATTCTTTCTGTTCCCGATATGATACGTTTGCAGTTCATGAAAAATGACAGTACCTAGCTGTGGGAAAAGGAGGCATCATATTTGACTCCGTGGGGAATCCTGAGGAGATAAACATTTTATTTAATATCATCTGCAAGGCAAAAATGTAGAATAAGCAATCCACGAGTCTAAACTCAGAGTAAATATAAAGCTGAAAACTAACTAAGGTAAATGTTTCTGTTATAACTTGTGCAATGATGTTTTGCACTGTCTAGACTCTAGACTAAAAAGACTTAGATATCTTTGAGTTTAGCATCCGAAAAAGTTTCCATACTGAAGAGAAATCAGGGCCACATACTAGAAAAAGATATAATGCATTATAATACACATTGAAGTGCTACCGGTCTGGCACAAAGCGTCACCTCGAGACCAATTCGTTTGTGAATATTAGAATCTTGAAAAGTAAAAGGCTATTGTGTGATAAGAAGACCGTAATGAAAAGCATAGGAGACTGGTATTCAGGTACTCTATAGCGTCTTTATTTGTGGAAACAGGGAATGGAATGGCATGAATACGAAATAGAGTCCCTTTGGACAAATACAGTTGTGTCATGTCATATGTCAGAAAAGCGAGTCGCCAGAGTCTTGAAGTTCCAATAATAATAGGAGAGGAAATGGAGATGACGGCAATTGAAACGCTCTCCAAAGTCCAAAATACGAACATGAGCATCAAACTGAAGAGAAAATAGTCGGATGGTATTTATTACAGAAATTATGAACCTTTTATTTTAGCAATTCTCATCTTCTTGCTCCAAGTACTGAAATTTTATTACTTCTATGGGAAAATGGAAGCACACACTGAAGTCAGATTGTGATTATGACAATATTCATGATCCTCCTATAGAGTCTTANATTACTTCTATGGGAAAATGGAAGCACACACTGAAGTCAGATTGTGATTATGACAATATTCATGATCCTCCTATAGAGTCTTACGGTCTTACCTGTGCATTATTCCGCTTGGGAGGAAAATACATATCAGTAAAACGATTAGGTAAAGAAACTTACATATTATACACAAGTGTAACATAAACGAATCATATATCATCTTGCCAGTTAAATTATCTTGAAATTCCCGAAAATCTGCAAAAGAAAGTTTTCATGCAGAAGTGAAAGCACTGGGGTACTTCATTTTACTTATTTCCTGCACAACAGAAACACGCAAAAAGAACAAAGTAAAGGCAAATAGATGTGCGATGGAGCAGCAGGGCTTTATCGTATGTAACTAATAACGTGTCCCGATGCATTTTTATTTTACTTATTTCCTGCACAACAGAAACACGCAAAAAGAACAAAGTAAAGGCAAATAGATGTGCGATGGAGCAGCAGGGCTTTATCGTATGTAACTAATAACGTGTCCCGATGCATCCCCACAAAAGAAATATATTGTCCTGACCTGAATAACTTTTTTTCTGTCAGGAGATTGCATTTACATAAATAAATATGACTAAACAACTGAGTGAGCACACCTCGTTCAATGCAATCTTATCGCTTTTGTGAAGAATAGGCTGCTTATGACACTACATATCGTTTATTTCAGTTCAGTCTCCATCCTCCATTCAAATTTATGTCACTTAATGTCTTTCCTTTGCTTTATAGAACCACTCAACATGCTATAATATTTATTTCTGTGGCAGGTGGCAGTTCTAAAACTCGGGAAACAATTCTCCAGAATTCTTCAACTGTATAAAATATGGGTTATTATATTATAAGCTCGAAAAATTGGCGTAAATAAAAAGTAACTAGGTATTGACAAAATGCACACAGTTTGTCTTCCATAATATATAGATTTTATTCATCTTGTCATTCAAATTCAACACACACCATTTCGCACTTTTATTTTGCTAGTATTGTTAAATTTTGTACACTAAATTAACACAATGTACCCTTAATAGTTAACTGATCGGTTAGTTCGTTAGTTTAATATATCAGAAAACTAATTTATTAAGTGTTCCTCCGTTTTTTCCCATGTTGAACAACATAGTTGACAAATTAGGGATGCTAGCATGCACTGATATACCTTCAAAAATTAAACCAATCATTTGTACAGCAATATTTATATTCTCGACCCGAATCGCTATTACCTATAATCGGTCAAGGTATAAAACAACTATGATTTTAACATGGAGCAATCTACGATGCTACTCTACACCTCATGAACTTCGCACTGTTTTATTTTAGCCGGCAGGCAGTAGGCCATTTTAACTGGCTAAAATGGTTAGTGGCTAAAAATGACCTTATTCGAATTTAGCACACTGGACTCTGTTAGGTGAGCGAAGTCTTTAAAACACTATTAATAAATTTCTATGTTACAATACAATTTAACTTGACATTTTATTACTACGCTATATAATTTGCATTTACAAAGCATATATTTCTAAACAATTAACAAAAGAAATTTGAATCGATTGGTGTTTGTTAGTTATCATATCACAGCGTTATTCTTGTTTCATATCCACTCAAAATTGACTTGATTTCCTTTGATTGCCTGTCTGACATCTCCATTAACTGAGAAGTTACTTTCCGGGATCTTTTTCAAATTTTCTTTTCGTATTAAAATAGACATTTAGCATCTACGATAATTTGCGATAAAACACCCAGTTCAGATTTTGCAATAAATTCTTTGCTTTGAACTCGCAACATTTCTTCATACTCAGTTTTTCTAGCGCATAATATGATTGTAGCAATGAACACTTTTAGAAGTCTTTTGGAGAGAAATAATAGAATTTTGCTTATTGACTATCAATTGTAGATTGTACTATATAACTTTAAGTAATTTCTTTCAATATTCTTGACTTTTATGTACATACCCCCAAATTAATAATAGTTTACATTGATTATAGTACATCCTCATTCATCTTTGCATCCGCTCAAGTACTGCAGTTCTTTGCTTTATCATAATTCTGAAGTTAATTTTGTAATTTTTTAAATCTTTATCATAGAAATAGTATCTTTTTACAAACTATATAATAGTAGTGTATCTTCTATCTACTATAGGTACTGTTACAAGGCGCTATTATATGATGCTAGAATGTATTATGTGTATAATATTTCCAGGCAGACTACATTAAAATGTATTCATTATCGTTGTGTTCTGCTTTGTACAAGAGTCAGTAAGTGAGTCTTATCGATAAATAATATTCTCTATATCATCGTCCGTTATTCTAGAGTTGTAATTTGTGTAGATATAACTTTGTATGTATCTTGGACCACTTTACAGATATTATTAAGTAAAGAACATGGTGACACACTTTTTTGGCAACAGAATCAAGGAAACATTAGACGACAGTAGAGGAGCTTGGGGAATAAAAGGAATCTTAGAATACTGAGTACTGAAAGTTAAAATACTAGTTTTTATTCCCAAAACAAAAGATGCAACAAAGGCACATTTCTATTGAGCTTCCGGTTTTTCTATACTGAATGGTGACATACGTAAGTGGATATTATCTTAATAGTACCTGAAATTATTTTTAAGGATTGTCTTCAAGAATGTCTAAGAGTGACTTAATTTGTCTGTGCTAACGTTATTGTACGAGAACATCCCTGATTTAAAGAATTTTCTTGTAGTATGTAAGTGAACATTCAGAATTCAGGTACTCAGTTGCTTTCATACAGGTAATAAACATTTATGGCTATGTATAAGTGTGAATATATGTAAGTACTTCTTTAATTACATAGATATTTTAGATAGAATACTTTTCATGTGCAATTACACCATATTGCAGTAGTACTATAATTTCTAGTGTTATAATCAGTACTCTGTAGTACGGTTTTGGCATATGACCATTTTCCATAGCACGTTGCCCTGCATTGCATTCTGTAGTACGGAATCTTTAAACGGGAAGTCGAAGAACACTAAATGACAGTCTCTATAGTTGTAGATTTGCTGATTGAAATTTTACTACATAGCTACACTTAAATTATACAATCATGTAACAGTCCTTTTAATATAATACTATAACAGTGTCGCGTTTAAGTACCTATAGTCAGCTACTAATTAGCTGAAAGTACTACGGACGTAGAGCAAATGGGTATACATAATTACAAGGAAACTAGAGTGTTAATAATGGCCTAAATTCCATTATTAAAGTAAACATAACAGCTACTTTAATTCCGTAAAACATTTCGTGCCTACATGTTATCATTTTCGATGTCCATTACTGTTTCCGGTAATCTTCTGTTTTTAGTCTCTGGAAGTAGTGTAGACAATAGACCCGCCAAAAGAGACACTACTCCGAATACAATTGTCGGGTACGTTTTATTATCCTTCCCCTGTAAAACGTTATAGCCAATTTGTGAACAGACATAGAACATATAAAGAACTTACATGGCCAATTATAATCATACGAACTAATCCACTAATTAATTCTTCAGCTACTTTAGAAACACCAGGTGAAATACACCCTTTCATTTATATATGAGAAAAGTAACAAATGACTCTTACCAGTAGATCCACGATATATGGAGCAGTTGCTGAACCCACTCTGCCAACCTTTTTTCATAGCATTACATATTTTAGTCAGTAAATTCCTTTCATGCAGCACATATTATTTGTATTCTAATTAGTACTTAATAGAATACTATTCATACCATGGACGCAGTTCCTACGCCATAAGTTCTTAGTAAAGTGGGCATCAATTCTGTTGCATAAAGATATATTAGGGCATAAGCACCTCCAATCAACAACTTTCCGAACTGAGCGAAGACAACAATGACTATCGATCCTGTAATTATAAATAATAATAATTAGCATGTATTTGTTACCTTAATATTTACACATTTTAACTAATTAGCTCTCTTATACACTTAGGCATCTAGCCTACTTTTACTGTATCAATATAATTGCTTGATTAATTGGCAAAGTATTGTAAATATACCTTCAGCAAACGCAAGAGATGACAAAAGTGATGCGCTGCACACGAGCAGAAATCCAGAGAAAATAGGTCTCCGTCCAAATAGTTTGATTAGAGGAGGTACCATAAAATATGATGGTATTTCGAGAATTCCGCCTATAAGTGTGTATCTAAAGAGAAATAACAACATAATTTGCAACAGTTATAGTTCAATCATGCCAGTACCACAACCACAACTACCAAGAAATGTCAGTCAACAGTATAGTTGAATGCTATGCTACTCATTCAACAATTACATAACGAATTTCTATCACATAAAACATACTCTGTAGCATAGATAAGTTGCAATTTGGCAAAACTTGCAATGCATAGCGAATAGTGATACTTGCCTATTGAGCGAGTAAAAGGTTACGCTTCATATGACTTTCCCCATGTAGGACTAAACTCTATATAAAACTTTCACATATGAAAAAGACTTTCACTTGTTATGCTTTCACATGTGAAAGTTTTATCTGGAATTTGAACTTCAAAAGAAAAATCTCATTTACGCGGAGAGAGTGAAGCGTTACTTTTTACGCAGTATGTAATGCACTTCCAAAAATATAATTATAATCGTATCTCTTACTCGGGATTTTTATAACTTACACGTATCGATCGGTAGATAAATTCGGAGCATTGAGGGCCACACCGTAGTAAACCATAGAAATTGACATCCAGGAGAAATACAGGACGAGTGTCCTCCTCCTAATGGCAGGAGATCGTATAAGGTTGGCGTAGCCATCGAAGATGCTAGTTACTTGAGAACGCCAAGTCTTTTCAGGAACTTCTTCTCTTTCCTAAATAAGTAGAATTAGGAATTGGTTTCCATCAAGACTTCAAATAGATAAAGAATGTACGCATTTCATCATGTATTCTTACCGAATCAGCAACCCTTTGGACCAGTTCACTAAAATTCAAAGGCAGGGATTTTTTACGGCTGTTGGAGGATGCCATTTGTCTCAGAATGATTTCCGCTTCGGTCACACGCCCCTTTCGTAATAGCCAACGAGGAGACTCCGGTAAAAACCACCAAGTCGCAAACAAAACAAAAGACGGGGCACATAAAACCAGCTGAAGAATCCGCCAGTCTCGAATCAAATATGCCACACCGGGTAGCACCATGTATCCGAAGGCGAATGGCAAGCAGAATAAATTTCCAGCCAATCCGCGCCAACCAGGACCAACAACTTCAATGACTACAGACCATTTCAAATGAAATTTCAATTTTAGCAGATACCACTGTACAACTATTTATTAATACCGACTCTATATAGTACTATTACCTGATTGTTCTTAGTTCATTTTCGAAGACAATAGTTTTCCTTGGGGACTGGAGAACAATGGCACTGAAGTCCATGCCAAACCAGTGCCATTGTTCATAGTCCGATCGGGGATTCCGCTCCAAACCAGTGGCATTGTTCTCTAGTCCCAAAGGAAAACTTCTTCTATTGTCTTCGAATTCTTTATAAAATGAACTAAGAGCAATCAGGTAATAAGTAATACAGTACAGTGCAATCCCCATTCCCCAGAGTAAGTACTTGATATACAAAGATACATAAGAAAATCTCAGTTCAATTGAAACGGTTATCCTATAACAGAAAATATTTAATGCATCCAAGTTACTTTGCGAATTGCACTGCGATGTGAATGTTGAAGGAAATGTAAACAATAAATCTTACATAAATCATACAAAACGCAGAAATCTAGATAGATCTGGTAAGTAGGTCTGAGGGTTAATAAGTAAAAACATGATATCGCTTTATGCGACAAAGAGTATTAATGTTTAATAGTTGCAGATAAAAGGAAACAGGGAAAAATAAACACTAGAAGCAGGGAAGAACGAATTCTACTTGGGAATGTATAGTAAGAATATCTGTACATACATATGAGATTAGTTAGTATACGGACTTTTCTGCACTTTTAAGTTAAGTAATAGTGTTGCATGACATCTTATCGTCACGCGTCTCTTTTCTTTAGTTCTGCCTGACTACCATATCTGTATTCACATAAACATTGATGTTACGACGTTATTTTCTTATATAAGATTCAGACAGCATGATAGTTAGCGTTAGTTAAAGTTAGAGACATGCCTTAGTGCAGAGCACAAGAAGATGCAGTAAGTTACAGTATTCTTAAGTAGGTATATTGTATCGCATATCACATTAGAGTAGTAAAAGAGTATAGGGTACATTTATTTCACTACAGTGTCATATTACGAAAGTGAGACAATCTGTGAGAGTGACATACCGAGGACGAAGGAAGTTCCGTAGATGCCTGGAGATGAAGCAGCCATAATAAAACGGGCTAGCATCACCAAACTGAAGTCAGGGGACAAAGCCACTAAAGGCCCAGACACGACGAAAATCAGAGTTGCAATCAAAATTGCTTTTCTACGACCGAGTTTGTCAGAAACGGCTCCGAATATCGGTGAGCCGAAAAGAATGCCGAGCATGTACATGGATTGCACGGTTGACGCCCAGAACTCATCCCCACAAACGAGATTCCACTATAGAAAAGCAAACAACATTTTACACACAATCTCACATTGACCTGAGTGACTGACGAACTGCCGACAGATTCACTTGGATGGCTAAGTACATAAAATTCTTATTTTCATACAATTCACGATATATGTTCTGCAGCGGTCGTAAAATAGTCTACAAGAAAATAGTAGACAGATTTTAAAAGTCAAACAGACAGGGTAACACAGCAGAAATTGGGGAGTACATTACAAGGACAGTGACGTTATTTATACGGGCAGCAGATAGCATTGTATTTAATATCAACTAAAAGCAGACGAGCATGGCAAGAAATGATTCTCGTGAATAACCCCATTGTCATAAAATAGATCCGAAACACAGATTTTCTCTGTCAGAGTCATTCAGCCAAAGAACACCGCATAACATGCCATACGCTCGAGTTGTTAAACCCATTTCCAAAGCAGATTGCTTCCTTTTACTTACCTCTGTCACGATTGTAGACTTAAATTCTGAATGGTCAAAATCCACTTGGGAGCATTTCTCCGTATAATTTCCTATCACCCAACCAAGACCATTCGTTTCACTTCCACTCCAATAAGAACCTCCATGCCCCGATTCAGAGTTGTTTACATAATCCAGAAGTGGGTAGCGCTGACATGTCTCAAAATCCCCGTCTTTGTTACTAGACACAATAAACATGACTTAGCAAACATACAAAAATAGGCTAATTTAACAGTTCTAAACTGCACTTTTAATGAATATTCATTACGATTAATTTGGCTCTATAGGATTAATTCAATCTACGACATTTTCAGATTAAATAGCTAGAAGACTTTTGAGGTAGCCACACACATTTGGGCATAATACGTTTCACAGTCAAAGATTTAATGTCTTACCGAGGTATAGTTAAATCCTTTATGGCTTCCTCGGTGTATCCTGGGATATCGTCGAGTTTACACCAGTGGTCTGGTTTTGCTCCAATAAATGCATAAACCAAATTATGCAACGCAGTACAAAAACCGCAGAAAGAAGCCAATAAGAAGACCTATTCAGAAATTTTATTAGTTTCCCAATTTGCAAGGCAAATATCAACTCACTTAACTTTCCCTACAGGAAAGATGTGCCTTGTAGTAATAATTTATGTACGAATTACTTGCATTCATTATATAAAGCGCGTTCTGCCAATTTCTCTGCAACTTCTACCACATAATTTGCTCGTCACTGCAAATCATTTTCTTTCGCTGTTTACTTACGCTATTGTTTAATTTTACATATTTCTATCTCATCCGGTTTTAAATAGAACATAGCCCCGCCTTATATGGATTCATGCCAATTATATAAGGTACCCATGTGTGTGTGTTAGTGGGAGAGTGCGAACTTACTATAAATGAGTAAGCTGCACTACCGCTCAAGCTGCGAGGGCTTACTTGCAGTTACTCCCGTTACAAGTATAAGGTATCCATACTTGGACTTCGTTTTGGACACGAATAAATTAATAAATATAGTCCTGAATAGTAATAAAATGTATCTTTAAAGGTTTCATTTTCGCATAATTCATTGTCCGTACCAACAATAGTTATGGTACCATTCAATGTAGCGTAGCAAAGTAATTACATATAATATTGTAAATTGTAATTTCTTCGGATGTTACTGCATGGTGTTCAAAAAATTTAATATTCTTAGAACTCAGTCAGTGTCAATAAAACTTAACTACTACCTACTATAAACTATGAATATAAACAATTTGAATATCGTAGTGTCAATCAACTGGAAAAACCTTCCTGCTTATCTGAATACTTGATTACTGCTGCTGGAAATAGCTTAAAACACATGAAAATTAGATTAAGATGCAATGACTTTCTATTACTATAATATTTGTAGGTACTACAGACCATCGACTACCGATATGACGATGTTTACAGAACACCACATACACACATGTAAAGACTAATTAATATTGATGATATTATGAAAGATATGCACGCAGTAATCACAATCACACATCAAAAGATTATTACAAACGAGTCTTGGACAAGGCCTACGAAAATTGTGCATAAATGTAAGCAAGTAAATACTACAGTTAAACTACTATATGAATGTTTCAGAAAGTGGTGCAAGGTGCAAGTGCATGAGGTATAGGAGAATTTGCCTCGTTAAGAAAACCTGACCAAGATAATACCTAATAATAATGAAATGTGCTAAGTTTCATTGTGTCTGTCAAAGTCATTAGTGATTATGTTTATTATGCTGATTTGTGTACTGCAGTTGTAAAACTATATAATTAGTGGATTCCTTTTACATCCTGTACATTATGAGCTTACCCTGAGTACTTAGTAGCAATTTACGTAATATGTGCATGTACTATGCATGTGGAATTTGAATAATTGTCAACATAACATGTATTTAAGATCTAAGTCATATCACCTGTAAAGCACCATGTCGTTGACTATAAAGCTGTACTTTACTTTACTTTACCATGTCGTGTTGTCGTGTAATTTTCCTTATTTACTCATTGCATATGCTTTGGATGTTACATTATATTTACAGTTAAGTATTATAAACATCAAATCCACACTTACTATACTCCACTACTACAACTGTATAGGTCCATACATAAAGTATGCAAATTGCAAAATTATCTACTATAGGTGTATATAATTTCATACGTCAATAAGTACCTATGTGCAAATAAAGTAAATAATACTACTGCTAGATATTGAGATTACTAATGTCAAAATATAATGCGGCTAAAGTCCGTAATGAATCCATGAACAAAGCCTATACATAAAAGGTTTAATATTGTAAATACCCGTAGGAAATGCCAATGCTAAGGCTAGTTTTACTGTTCATTGTGTGAAGAGTCCATTACTTGATACTATCCACTCTTACTGCTAACTGCAGGCAGGTTGATAAGGTTGGATGACAGTTTATTCTGATAAGAATGAAGGATAAGAAATATTTATAGTGTGATGAAAACTAAATACCATGTCATGAGACAGATTTTTATTGTAATTGAACCCGTAGGTATTTTAACTATTTATACAAACTACAGCGTTATCCGTGCTTGAACTTGATAAAGACTATCCTTTCCATGAGAATGAACATTGAACCTCCGCTGTACAGTTGGAGGGAATGCTAATATTTCATATGATCGTCTACAGACATAAAATTCTCGGAAATATTCGTTCAAATATTATAAAAGGTAGAGTTAGGTACCTTTATTTGCCAAAAGCCAGCCTCTCCGCAAAGTGTCAACAAGTCTTCAAACGTTTTTACTGAGTAATCTAATTCAACGGATTCGGTTGAAAGTCTTGCATCTCTATCTTGAGCCAGACTATCAGAAACCAAAGCTAAAGGGACGCCATTGCTTTTGTGTCCATCAGCATTTCCATTGCTGGAGCTTTTAGTCTTCATTTTGAGGGGAGAGTTAGACAGGGCGGGTTAATACGCGAACAAAAATAAACAATGCTAAAACGAAACTCACAACCAACCAAAAACTGTTCCCTAAAACTATTCTAAGATACCCTACATTGCATCACATATCTTGGGATAGGCAATTGTATTGTCAAAAAATGATACAAAAGTACAAAACGTATCACATGCGATCAAGACTATAATAGTTATATATAGACACAAAAATTGTTGCTAAACGAGAACAAAACACAAACGAAGACAGTACAACGAAGGACAAACACAAAGAAAACAATCCGCAGATCTTGTACAATAAGTTGGAAACTAGTCTGTCATGATTCCCTTAGAATCAACTATGAAAATATATTAACTTTCCGTAAAAAACATTAAAAATAGCACATCTACTACACTCTAAGAGTATTTCTAGTCTTCACTAAATCACCAATTGTCAATACTGTGTAACTACTACTTCTACAGGAAAATGGAGATTGGAAATTGGTATAAAGATCTTTAAGGTGTAATTCTAAAGAAAATTTATTCCTTGCTCCAACGGATGGTTGAAGCCAAAATAATAAGTTTGAATTTCTTGGCAAAAGGGTCTAATGGCATACTCTAAGATGTTATTGAACGATTTAGAACTAAAGAGCTTATAAAGTCAGTGGAATAAAATAACTGAGGAGGAAGACAGCAGAGACTGAGTGGTGGTACAAGAAAAGGAAATAACTGTGAGACAATCAATTCAAATGTAAGGAAATTAAAGCAAATTAAAATGGATGAGGTGGTTCGTCCGTGGAATTTGAGACGAGTGATTCCTAGCTGAAGCTGTCGTCAACTGAAGACTCACAAGGGAACTGCAAGATAACAAAGAGAGTGAATGAATGAATACATAAATTAAACTCAAGAGTTAGTTGCTGTGTACACTGAATATAATTTCAAGCTTCAATTCACTTGCCCACATGCACACACACATTTCTATATCTCAACTCATATATTGCAGCGAACAGTTAGGTACCCCTCTTTTATAAGTAGCTTACTTATTGGTAGGTTAGCTAAGTGCACTACTACCAACCACACAATACTCAAATCACTCCTTTCTATTACGTGTTCGTACCCATTATCTACTAACATTCATCTCCTATGCATCACTTACACGCATTTACTATACATAAAAAGATATCAAGTGCATAATAATAACCAAGTGCACCTCAACTTATGACAGAGCAACTAAATTCAAAGCAATCAAGAAATATCCATCACGACCCATCTATCATTTTTGCATTTGCACAATTTTCCCATGCTGCTTAGAACTAAGTAGAACCAATTCAAGATAGTACAACCATTCGGGTTTTCATGAGATACACAAATGGAAATAATAGAAATGTGTTCCCTCCAAGCCCAAATGTTCTTACTTTTATTTTATCTATTGTTTAACTTACGTTTTCCATATGGTGTGACTGCAAATTAACTCCTTACAACAACAACACATAAAAAACATGCTATACCCTTTCTTCGTTTGATTAAAGGTGCTATCTTAACTAATCAGTAAATGTACCTCTTTGTACTGTACTGTCATGTCATAATAATAGGCAATTGCAATGATTGCGAAACATTAAAAAAAGTCTTTCTCTCCCTCCTTGCATTGCATGCAAATCTAAACCAAAACTGCCAAGTCTGCTTGTACAGATCGACTTTTTGACATGTTAATATACAATTTGAACTTGAATTTATAGTTTGCTGGAATAAAGTTATACTTATAATAGCCCATATGAAAAGTGAACCCTACAAATCGTACAAATTATTATCTGGAACATAGAAGCACAATGACAGGACAAATATCCACGTGGATTTTCCAGGGTAAACCTTGGATTCGCAAAGAGGAAAATTTGAGGTTTGAGCCATGCAAATACAGTAGTATGTAGCTGAAACTGACGAGGGGATTCATGCTAGACCTCAGTTTCCTGAAAGTAGAGTTACCTTACTACCAGAGAATAACAAAAAATTAAAAAAAAAAACTTGACAATTCTATGAAGGTGAATTTAGAGGGGAATAAGCAGAGCAAAAAACGAATCTTTTAACTACATTTTTAACCTCTACATTATTATATTCTTGTGCTTCAAAGATAAATTACATCTGCCTGAGTATGTAATAGAGCGTGACTTTAATGATTAGTTAATAACTCTCTGATGAAGGCAACTTTTTATAAAGTACAATTATATAATCTTTTCAGCGCATTCATCTTGGTCCCAGTAAAGACGCACGAAACGCTGAGATGAACTACATTAAGTCAACATTTGATAACTTTTAGTTCAGCACATAGATTCGTAAATGTTTAAATGTAGATAATTTGTCGCAACATATTTGTATTTGCTACTATTTACTTACTATGCAGTTTTCCAATCCGGTTAATTCCAAGAATTTGTATGTGTAATCATATAACGGTAATACAACATGTGGTTTGTGGACTTTGTTGTTTGTCACTATTACTTAATCGATATTTTGTATGTTTTCCTCTGGCATATATAGGTTGGCTCTAACGCTGAGATGAACTACATTAAGTCAACATTTGATAACTTTTAGTTCAGCACATAGATTCGTAAATGTTTAAATATAGATAATTTGTCGCAACATATTTTGTATTTGCTACTATTTATTTACTATACAGTTTTCCAATCCGGTTAATTCCAAGGATTTGTATGTGTAATCATATAACGGTAATACAACATGTGGTTTGTGGACTTTGTTGCTTGTCACTATTACTTAATCGATATTTTGTATGTTTTCCTCTGGCATATATAGGTTGGCTCAATTCATTCAACAATGTTAAGTGTAGAAGGAGTATGAATCAGTACCCAGGAGCTATCCCATACCACAAAAGCTTGACGAAAACAGTCATATCTAATACTGTGAAAATCATTATTAAACCAAATCTAATAATAGTTTTAATAAGGTCTGATCTGAAAACTTTCGCTAATTATCAGAGACGAAAAACCTATTTTTACTATAACATTCCCACCCTGATTTTACAGAGTTGAACTAAGTACACAGCAGCCATAATATTATTTGCTTCACATTACTCATTGTTGCCCCACTCGCAGTAAATCAGTAAATGACCAGGAAGTGAGAATATTGGTGCTGAAAATAACACACACGGTATTCCAGCACGCAGAGTCTCTCTAATAGAACTTTATGCATAGCCTACAGAGTTGCAGAGTGCATAAATCCTACTTTTTAGAAACTTTATTATCATCTGAACATTGAACACACACAGTTGATTTGCTAGGGCGTTTTTCATCCCAAATTCAATATGGGTATAACTGTAATCAGGTAAACTATAGTTTATCTAGTATTGCTGTTTGTGCAACCAAAAGCTCGTCGCATTTCCGTTATATATTCGGATATGGCGAACTGAAACCTAGGGGCTTTAGCTTTAGTGAAATACTTTATAAACCTAACTATGGAAAAATGCATGACCTTATATTACACGTTTGATATGCTATAAAAATGGAAAATGTTACCCTTAAAATGCACATCAACTATCATTGCATAAATTCATGCTGACAATTTTTTTTAACCTTACCTACAACAACTCATACATACTTGTAATTTACATACTTGTTGCTAATTTTGACATTAAGTCTTTCAAGCCATAGCTTACGCAATAACACGAGATGCTATACTTAAACTAAATCAAGGTAGACAAAAAACAAATGTGAAAATTTTGATTACATGTAACACGTAAGTACCCACTAAACATAAAATGTCTCATCATTGAACTTGTTAAACCCCTAATTTATATTTTGTAATGCGGGTAAAACTGCTGTGGTCTGCATTGCTTCCAGCGCGATGATCATAACACAAACATTAAAAGTTCATTCAATGACATTCCCGTGTGTCACAAGCACGAAAATTGCTGTTGTATATGGGATGTCCTTCTAAAGTGGTAGTCTAAGTAATTTTGAAAAATTAAAATGGATATGGTGAAGATAAGAGCTGGGTCCAGCCATCCTAAAATGTAATTGCAGATGAGACTGTAGATAGGAAGGGAAAATAAAAATACATGCGGATAGTGTTTGCATTGTTCACGAAAGTAGTAATTCGCAACGGTAAGTAGCATGTGATACTCTTTAGCCTACTCAGCAAATATCAGAGGACTTGATTAGAAAAATCCTTGGATGGAAGAGATTTTTCTCTGCAGTAGTACCATGCAGAAACGTAGCAGTGCCAATTGGAATCGCAGAACACTGACAGGCAGAGAGTTGTCTTGTCTGAGAAATAAGGTCTCCGCAACGCCTAAGGCCTATCGCAAACAATCTCCGCGTCTCTCAGATGTCCATTTAGTTAGTTAGTATTACTATTCTATCTGTGTTTCCTCTACATGTGATATATAGCTGAAGTCGATATGCAACACAGCGCAAAAAGTTAGGTAGACAGTGGCATCGTCAAAAAACTAAAGTAAAAAGTGTAACAAATGCAAAATACTTACTACTGTTTACTAGCTACTATTCAAAACAATATTATATATCTACAAAACATAGCTAATATAAGCTATGTGCATATATACTGACTATATATACCAGTTGCAATGCAATATTTTGTTTTCTATTTTAACAAACCCTACATTATCTTAGACTAGTATGTGTCCTTCTTGGCTCAACTCAACATCTTTGCTCAGTGTATTCATGTACCGCCAATGTATACCTCTATGCTGTCAAGCAAAACTGGAATTTCTTTTCGCTTATTTACAAAGTAGAAAGAGTCAGCACGACAAATACAATTCATGAGAAACTGTATTGCAAAATAGATTTCAAGTATATAGCCTTCTCTTCTTACTGTGAATGATCTTACTATATCTATCTGCTGTCCCACACATGTTATTTCTGTATAGGTATGCACTAAAATTGAAAGCACAAATTGTACTCTAGATTTATGTGCAAATATATTCAAACAATAACCAATCGATGTCAGTTTACACAGCATTTTTCATTTAGTGTAGATGCCAGATATTCACTTGATACTTAGAGCTCTACCTAACCAATCAACACATAAATGACATAAACGCGTATGACAACCAACATGACAATCTGCTTATTATGTCTTGGATATGCTCTGTAATAAATAATGCTCAACAATTATACTCAAAATAATTTAGTATATAGATCCACATTGAGAAAAAAGTTACTTTATAAAGTTTGAGTAAATGCAAATGAAACATCCTCAAATATCGCATACCCGAGGACAGAGGACGATGATAGACAGAATTTAATGATGTAATAAGTACCATATAGAGGTAGGTACCAACATTACTATAATATCTATCTTACTATAATATAGACCATCATGTCATTCCTTTGATACGATATTGTCAAATAAATTAAGTGCGGCAGAAAATTTTAAATACAGCCTGTTCTGCCCTCAGTTTGGTAAGTCTAAGTCTAAAGGCATAATGGATTTCGTGTAAATAATTCACTCAAATGACAGTGAATATCACATTACGATTCTCACGCATACATTCACCAGTGCCTGGTCTAATGCTAGTACAGCAAAACTATATTTTAAACATCTAAAATTGCTGATTCCGTTTTTCGTTCAAAGTAGTTAACTAAATAATAGTTGCAGACTAACGACACATCACAACTGCTAAATAGTAAGCATGGACAAGTCGAACCTAATGGGCTGACATAAATCAATTCCTGCATGTATATATTGTCATCTTCCATTGGTAGCTACCTATGCATCATCACTAACAATAACAACCATATTTAATAAACATTTCACTTACAATAGTCACAATAATCAGAAACAAATTCCAACCCTAAAATATTGTAACCATATCTGAAACTATTTCTTTGTTAGGTAGGTGACAAAACACTGCAACATAAAGCTGTCACTACATGCTCCTTGCCAATTTGATTTATATCAACTCTCTTGAAACCGAATGATGTCAGAATTATTCTCAAGGATATAACGGTCGATTTCCAGACGACATGTGCTGTACTTGCAGTTAGTGTGATGGTAATGCAAACAAATGAATTATGTCACCACTATTTGATTTACCTTGAACCTACAATGATTAATTACAATTTTGGATATTTTAACCTGAATTGCGTGTTGTGTGATCTTGAACCTAGATCACTCGAAACTCCTTTGGATTATTTACGGCAGCTTATAAAGTCAATTGATCATACAACTAACATAATAAACCTATCTATCCAAAAGGGCCTTAAGATAAAATTCAACCCTAGGAAATGTACCAACATTTACCAATTCTAATGTAATATGCTCGTTCGAGTAAAAGATGAGTAACTGCACAAATAAAAGAGCCATGTGACAAGATTTATTACTCACTACGGGTAATTAGTATTCGATTAGATGAATCAACTGCTCTAGAAATGGATATACTAAACTTTCCAGGCGTATGGCAATTAAGACACAATATCCATGTTTTTATATAATGCCTGGCAAGATATAGAATCCAGTTGGATGCGTACTATATAGGTAACAGCGGTCACCATTAATTACAAGCAATAAATAATTCATCAAAGATAAGCATAAAAATACTTAAAGTAGAATGACATGTCATCACCGAGTCTTTAGTACAATTTGGTAGCTATTTAGCCGCAAATGTAATATAGTATACCTATGTAATATCTTAAGTGTAATTTTTTGGGGGAGAAATCGATCTTTTCCATTTGTGATCAGGATGACTAGTTGGTTATTCTGTTCTTTACTCATCCTTCTGTAAAAACGCTTTCGACAACTCATACTCAATTCAAAGGAACCCATATAAAATTTTATGTCACTAAACGAGCGGAAGAAAGATAAGACCTCTTCTCCAAAAGACTTTTCAAATCCTGAACTCAACATTTTCTATATTATGAAAGGTTTTTCAGAACAGAACTGAAGGCTCAGCGGAAAGACCTAAAGTTGCAATAACAGAATAGAAAGTTTATATAGTTAATCCATCCCCAAGTACTTCCATAGAGTAAAAATCTATATTATATTACAGAAATGTGTATTATGTAGGATGTCTCTCTGTAAATTATATCTTTCCTTAACTGCCACAGGGTAGCATATTATGGCGATTGATAGTTGTATTTATTTTACGTGAAACACTGCTCAAATGTACTTTTTCATAATACTGTTTACTGCAAAGTAATAAAGAAAATCTATTGCTCTGCTAAGACGAGAGCTTAGACTCCGTAGTCGTCCACTAAGTACTATACATACAGAATTTCTTCTTTTAGGTTCTTCAGCATTAAAAATTTTGTTAGTGAATATACCAACGATAAGACAGAAAGAGATGATTGATGAGAAAATAATTCATGTGCCTGCATCGACCGTATCATTTAGTACTATAGTATATCATTTTCATTGATAGTGTTTTAGCTCTGGCTTTATTGTCATATAGATATGCACTTTCATTACAAAGATCATTAGAATTAATGCATTTCGCAATGTGAAGATAAAAATATTTTAGCAGCTATTATTTGCTACACCGACCCTGATGGTGGGCATATTAATAGAAACAGTTAATATTCAAAATGTCATTTTTACGAGTCTACTACATTCACATTTTGTTCTCCGTGGGGGATCATTCTTCAACATACTCAAAAAGCAATGAAAACGTTCGTTCACCCTATGCAACACCAAAAATGCAGTGTTGAATGCACTTTTAAAATGGCCTTGTTCTTTAATTGTCGTTTTACAATCCTTTCTTTAGTATCCAATTTCATGAAAATAATGCGGAAGTGTGCAGCATTAAATGCTAGAACTAAGCACAGCTATTATCACACATTCATATAACAGAACGCAGTTATTTGTGACACCTGCTTCGAAATCTAATAATGTAAACTTTAGGATACCTACACAAATACTTACAACTACTATTTTTGATCTATGGAAAATTTTGGTACAATTTAGCATGGGTGGTGTGGACACTTGGGCACAATTTTATCAGGGAACAACCCTAATGGATGCTTAGGATCGGTGAGGATTATATGATGCTTGCTCAAATAATTCCTGCTCCCATTGGGTTGCAAAAAACTCGATTTATTTCTCGGGAAATTTCCCCGAGAATCGAGTCTGGAATGAGACAGTTTGTGTTGAGACAACGGTAAGACAGTTGAGTTTTCAACATTTTATTGAGGTGAGACAATTTTTGGTACACATATATGGCTTGTGCTTCACCTGGAGCTTACTTGATGTCCACTCACATTCAGCCTTAACTATAAATGAAATGCACTTAAAGTACCCTTTCTTTAACATGCTTTACACATGTTTGTAAGTATAATGGATAACTTCAGTCATCCTGAGCCCTGAGTATAATAAGAAAATCTTTCCCAGGTCAATTCTCGGAAAGGATTATATAAATTCGACTGTGTCCCATTTTGAAGTGTGTCAGTTTGAGGTGAGACAGTTTAGGTTTAGACAGTTTGGGAATACCCATTAATTATATCTAATGTATTTCAGGGTATTACTACCATGTAATCCTTTGAGTTACGGAAAAACAGGATTGAAGACATTGAATAAAAATACTAGAGCATGAAAGTTATGTATTGGCGTACTGGAGAGTAGGTTACGTACTGGAATAACTCGTCATTCAGTCAGACACTAACAATTAGTAATCTTAAACGATTTGAGCTATGAAGAAAACATGAATGAAAAGCTTCAATAAAAAAAATTCCAGAAGAACAAAAGAACATTTTCATTTGGGATCCTTGGTCAACCTGAATTCTCGAATACTGAGAGCCTGAGAGATAATAAAATGAGTTTTTTGTTTCATTCTTTCTGTCGTTTTGTATATATTTATACCATTCGAAACTATGACTAAAAATTCGCTAATAATTTTGCTGCCCCCTTCGACTTGGGGCCGATGCCCGAGCCTCGCACGGTTGCCACCCCTAATTTCCGGTCCTGTGCTATGCTGCTTCGTCAGACATTGTCCTGAGAAACTTGTTCAAATCAAAATGTTCAATAAAGTTGACAATTTTGATTTTTGAAAGTACAAAAAACCTAGGACGGGTGTATACTATGTCCTGTCGGTACTTCCCTATATATTATATGCTGTAAGCTGTAAACCTACTATTTGTATTGTATACCTTATAATACATAATATTACGGCTTTAAATGTTTAAATATGGAATGTATGTACTAACTACATACATTTACATCATACATTTAAGATTACATGGTACTCACATTCACATGTTACTGTTGCAGATTACATTTTAATGCCACGTGTCACCATCAGGCTACCGCCAGTCTCATTTATCTCAATTTTCTCTTGACGTGACAAACCACGCCAAATTTTTATCGTACCTTACTTTCCTATAGCGAAAAAAATTGGCTTAAAACATGAAGGGTTCTGACTAGATACTTTTTGTACATATAATATTGTTTCCATGATGTACTAAAGTGCTATACTGTTATATCTTGTGTTACTCAAAATGTTTTTGCACTCTAAATATTACAGCATGCAGGTTTCGTCATGCACCATACATATATTAACAATTGATGGAAATTGAACTAAGTAGATTTCAATAAGCATAAGTACGTAAATACAAAAATTGAATTTAGCACTACACAGTTCAGTTTCAGTCGTAATCACATGTTATAAATATACCACAATATGAAGAGTCTGTAAAATCGGTAAAATCAAAGGCTTGTTAGCTGAAACTGTTGAACCAAGACATCATATAGCCACTTAACTACGTCAGCGAGTGACCAAATTTATGCACATAATATAGACTTGTAACAACTTGTATTCCGAAAAAAATGCATTATCCAAATGCAAAACTACATTTACAATCACATTGTGATTAAATACCTAATTAAGTAAAATGGTGTTTCAGATAAGTAATGGGCAATCATAATAATCTGAAGTTCTTCCTTTTTAGATGGCAAAGTATCAACTTTTCATAACCTTCATGAATACTTCTTTGATATATTAATAATATTTCGTAGCGTTTTATGAAGTGCTTGTAACACCAAAACTATTCCAAAAATATTAATATCGGTAATACCGATTCGGTATTGGCAAAAATGAGCAATTCCTTATGTAGTGTAGAATTTGTTTAAAAAATTTATAATTTGCAGTTGTAGGTTCAAAACAATCCTAACCCAATTAAACTAACAGGGTTTTATGATGTAAATAGAACTTAAAGTTTGGTATAAATTAGCTACCCGTCAAATTCTCGACGTTTTCATAGAAGTTAGGATGTTAAGTCTAGGAATACGTGGAATTCTTTATGTTGCTGACGCTGACGTGTTGACAGTTCCCGATAGTACATGACAATCAACTTCAGATTGTAATCAATGAAAATTGTTTTGGATGTATTATTGGCATTGGTTTACATATTATAACCAAAACAATTGCAGCAACAACAATAGTAAAGAATGCCAGGAAAAATTGTTGATTCTTCATTCGCCATCAATCAGTACACTACTGTATTCACCTACGACAACTTAATTGGACTAATGGAGAGTAATTTCAACATGTCTTTCTACTCATGATAAACTAATATGGTCACTGTTATTGTGACTATTTGTAGTTGGTTATGAATACTTATCGTGTTATTTTTATAAACTATAATAACGCATTACAAGGATAAATGAGTCACTTAATTAGACCTGATAATTACAGTATCTGTTTTTTGGTACACCTCTCCCTGGTATTTGGATGGTACTTGATACATGTATTATAGGTGCTTAAAAGTAATATAAAAAATAGTTTATATTTAATATTAAGAATTGTTTACTGCTATAGGTTCAGAGACCCTTTATCTTTGGGAACCCAAAGTCACAGCCAGGTAGGTATTTATCAAAATTGCTTATGTCGACCATTGTAATTAAAACTTTGTAATAATTTTCTTCATTTAACTACTTTTAAGCATCTCGCTATGATGTAAATATTCCATTACAGATAATTGCATCCGAAAATCCGAGTTGTGAAATTGCAATTTTGCAGCATTCAGCAACAGGGGTCTAGAAATTGTTTTTGTAAGTCCTAATTAAATATAATATACCTACTCGGTCTGTCGAAAGCCAAATCCTACTCGGTTTGTACGATATACTTTATGGATTTCTTTAGATAAATTGTGTATCAATATAATGTTCACGAGTTTAGAAACACTAGCTCCCTCAGATCCAAAGTTTGGGCATTTAGCTTTTTCTTTCAGATAAGGCTGTGGTGCAATTTAAGAACTACTGTTGATGACATGATGACTTAGATAATGACTTCTATAACCCCAAAGAACCATATTAACGAATGCTACCTAAATTACTAACCACAACTACATCCTTACATAAACTTTACATAAACATGGTCCTGTTTTTTTCCCTTTCAATAATGTTCAGTATTTTACTCGTGTACCACCACATGAAGCAGAGAGAGTAAACAAATAGTACAGTGCAGTAAAACAGACAGAGTGCGATGTAGACAGATTACAAGCGTAATATTACAAACACACTACAGTTGACATAAAAAAGGTGTCCAAGAAAATGCTTTTGTGTTTCGTGATTTCAATGAACATCTCATATCAAAGGTGTCATTGTCATGTAACTTTCAAACATCTCCCAGTGTGTACTCACTTACAAAGTAAAGCGAAACAAAGTGACATTTGGTTGTGACATTAAGTTTCTGCTTGTCTTCCACTGCAACTGACAGTGAAAGAAAATGTAAAAGGAGTATTGACATAGTGTATCGTTAGACACATTAAATCCTCATTCTTGTTCTTTACTCTAGGAACTGCCTTTCTCCGGTCAAAAATGAAATATTTTTGCTGAGAAAGATGAAAAACAAAGTCCTCTCTCACAATTATCTGGTTATTTAAATCCAATTATGTAAATATACTCCTTTGACTTCTAGAATTGTTTTTATAAGCAATGCAATGAAAACTTAGGACTCATGTATCTCTAGAGTTAAAATTCTATGAACTGCTGCACCAACGAATCCAGTGGTATAGTACATCAAAGCAGAGACGCGGTGAGTTATAACATTTCT
>JABASH010001912.1:0-22914 GCA_019776445.1 Tomocerus maximus | reverse complement strand
ACATAATCCACATCTATTCAACGGTCTTACTCTGGGGTTGCTATATAACTCTGTGGTTCTGCATCTCTGTCGCTTGTATTTACTCAGAGAGATGAGGAGACCTGCTTTTGTTAATCTAACATCTCATTTCGGCGAAGTATCTATGTGGTGGCTATGCTGTGTCGAATCCTTGGCATATTGTTAGGTTTAACTATGTTAGTAAAAGTAAAGCGACTGACTGCTCATCATCAATAAAGGAAACCTGGTTAGTTTTTTTCCAACTTGCAATAAGTGTATGAAATGTATTGATAGTACTTTGTTGTGTCTGTTGAATATTCATTGACTCATTTGACCAGCAGGTGAGCCGCCGTCTATCGCTCTCTGTACTGTGCGAATGTGATGTGAATTTATGGACCTAGTACACAGTACCCACTCATGTAGCTGTAGTCTAGAGAGAATTAAATATTATGAATTTAAACACCACGTTGAAACAGACTCTCTTCATCTCTCTTAGGATCGACACTACATTAAGGCTATGCAATGAGAGCTGCAATTTACTTGCATTAGTTTCACGAGACAATCAACTAAGTTAACTATCCGGGTACACCTGTCTGCTTTTGCTTAGATTGCATACCTTACCTTACTTGCATAGTTTGCTAACCTAACTGAATCCTTCGTTGGGAATGATATTATGTTCTAGTAAAGTAGTAATCCGTTTATTTACCTGCTATGATAACATACATGGCACATCAAGCAGGACTTACCTGTTCCTACGAGTATTGATATTTCTTTGTAGCAGCACTCACGAAAAATCTAATAGAAAGACTCAATTAATTTACTGATACACTTACCGATCTAAAATGGAGTGCGTTTCTGTTTCTTTGCCACTTTTATTGCTCCACTGTTTCTAAATTGGTATACTTAATGACATTTTTATTTTAATTGCACCTATTGTCGGTGTGTTGCTTTTACCGAACCGAACAAGCAGATACTATTACCAAAGAAATAACAGCAGGTATTTACCAATGGAAGTAGACTATTAGACTATGCTAATCTATCTCGTAGTTAATGTAATAAGTAATGTACTCCTAGACAGAGGTTTTGAAACGAACAGATAATGAATAGCAGTTCTTATATAGAATGTAGTGTTGTCTTGTGTGATGACTCAAGTTAAATTATATAGATGGGTGTTTAGAGATAGAGATAATGGTAAGACGATAGACTGAAACATTCGTTTAACTATTCTTCCTACGTAAAGTAACACCGATAAGAAGCAAGAGGAGAATTATGATAGTTTTACTGAGATGGTGATCCTTGAATTTGAATGAGCAGAGACAGATAAACAATCCTCTAAAAGTAAAAGAAATATATTACCTAACTCGAATTAAATATGAGATATTAAATAGTCCGTCTGTTTCCTATACCCATTCACTGCTTTACACTGCGGTATAGGTAGAATGAATGGACATAAGATTGTTGCTTTTTGCAGTGTCTCATAGTCTCATCTTTTTCTAGCATTTGCATAGCTTGGCATGGTTTTCATTCGTCAAGTTTAATTCAATATTTGAAAGCAGTTTTTTTACACTGCACTGTATTTTATTCTACTTTATCACTTCCAAGTGAGATTTTTACTGTAGTAAATGCAGTAGACATTGTCGACAATATTTTATTTCATACTTGCAAAACAACTGAACAAGAGTGTGAATGTGTTGGGAATGAGCAGTGCATAAGAATATTATATAGTTAAGTAATTCATATGCATCTACTTATTATTACTTATGAATAGCTTTCGTGGCTTGGCAAACTAATAAGTAGATAGTAACAGTTTGTAATGTATAGAATGCAAATGTAATGCAGTTTCTACTTTTGTAAACCTCCTCTCTCTTTCTGTATAAGCTACTCAGAAAATTGCATAACGACATAGCTTTACAGACATAAGATACATACATATACTGACTACTAGGTATATAGGTAGTTACATGTTATGTTTTATTAGAATGCTCAAGCAAATTGCGTTATTCTTATTGCAGGTACATGAAGTGCCTACCGTAAAAGTTGTACCACATGCTAAACCCTACTTGGTGGATCGCCAGAGTCAGAGCCTTTAGTAGTTTACCTCCATCTGCACAGATTTTATGAGCTTAGGGCTATGACGGGGGCATTTACGATATTTTTGGATAACTGCTTGCTACTACTTTCATGACTGCCTAAATAGTTATTAGTCTACTCGAGTGTTGTGATGTGATGTGAGTAGAGCAGTGTAGCGGTCCATTGTAATAAAATGTACGGTTGGCTGATTCCGATTTGATTAAGTTGTGATGTTGTGTTAGCTGCGGTGTACTGTACTCATTATTTATACATTACTGTGTATGTTGGCGCAGATTGGATTCTTAGAATTTTGCCTATTTTACTCACTTTGTATGTATTGAGTACTAAATTCAGTACATAGCATTTAGGAAGGGTGATGTAAATCCCATTATTTTATTATACTTATTGTTATTCGCAACTACTCACACTAAAGGCCAAACTTCAATGCGTTAGTCGACAAATGTATGCCACCACAATAAGTAATTACTATCTATGGTACCTATCTGGACTTACGTATGCTATACAATGCAAAACGTCATTCTGTCTGCCTCCGTCTGTCTCAAGAAATAAGCAGTTTACTAGCAGATTTGTGTCATTCTCTCTCAATGGCCCCCAGACAAAGACTAACGTTGCAAATTTGGGATTGTGGGACTCTTTGTCTTAGGTTAAGTAATCCAATGAAACGTTTTCGTTCTAATTGCCATTTTGTCTAAGCAGATTATTTTACAGTCTTAGACACTTATTTTGTGATGACCTGAAAAGTTTTCGGTAGGAAACGCATACAAGTTTGTAAATATCGATGTGACGAAGATGTCTGGTGTCAATAAGGTATCAGGGACACTTATAGATATTGGTGAGATATAGGAAAGCATAGGCAAAGACCAAATCATAAGACTGCTACATTTCAAACCGATTTCTTAATCGATTTAAATTAACTTGGTTTTTATAGTGCAACTGTAAAGCACTTACTAGATATACTTTCTTGGAATTTTATACGGGTTTAAGGTGTCATTTGCCCTTGGTTTTATTCATAGAAGTCTAAAAGTATCACCTTCTCGGAAAATTGGGTAGAAAACAAGAAAATTACTAAGAAAATGACTCCAGTTCCAATTTTTTCTGATGGAATCGGCAGCACAAAGTGTTGTCACTGTTGGAGTTCCCGGAGATGAAAATAAATCAAGTAGAGTTTATTATTGAGAAAGTTTCAAGCTGCATTGGAAAATAAGTGAATTTGGGTTGGGATTGCGCAACTTGAAGAATAGTATACCATCGTTTGCATATAAAATATCTGCTGACAAAGAATTATTATGATGATGCTCAGCAACACGCGGAAGAAAGACGGAAATTGAAATATCTCGTGAAGACTGTCATTTATTAGTACAATCCAGTTGCCAATATTATCAAAAGAAGACAAAAACAATGCAGTTATGGATATTTTATTCTGCCTGTCTGATTTATTGTCCTGTTTTGTTTGGTTACATTATGATCATACAGGTGTAGAAGTTGAAGAAAAGAAGAGAGTGACATGAGATGACTCTTGTGCACATAATCAGTAGAAGCCATTTTGTCTACCAGCCTGCCTTATGCAAATATTTCAGCAATGCCTGAAAGAATAAAATTTCATGTTTAGCATTTCTATTTCTTCAATCGATTCGATGCAATCGAGTTTTTCTTTGAAATGACTGACTGGCAAAACATTCTTTTGGTATGGGTTTTCGCTACGCTTCCAAAATTCAATTCATCGAGGATTTAGGCTTTTGAGGGTGTAATGAAATAATGTAAACCTACATGGTGCAACAACAGCATTTGCTACAATCGTTATTTGTTGCTACAATCATGATAGTTGCACTAAGAGGTAGAAGATGATATTATCATGCCAGTATTATGAACTTAAGTATAGTTGCCTACTGATACTGACTATGTTCAAGTAACACAAATATCAACTTATTTTGTCTGTCATAGCCATGTAGCGTGTCCTGTACGTGATGTGAAAGTCGCCAGCACATAGAATTCAGCCAAAGGAATAGTAGCCAGTTATGTTTGAGATGGCATTGATGATGATGAGTTGGATGTGCACAATACAAAATGGTTATTGGACTCTGTCGCTCAGTCGTCCATCTCTGTACCAGTAGGACTGATTGATCATTCCATCCCTCCGTTCGTTCGCCCCACTATCATTTATTTACATATCCACTACTTATATGCCAAAGTATCGATGCCAATGACTATCGAGTCAACATCCATACAGACCTGTATTTTGTACTACTAAACGTACGTAATAGGTATTTAAAAAGAAGCAGAACCAAATCAGCATTACAAAAAACTGATCTCTCATTTTCAATAACTAAACAATTTTTTATGTTCTGAAAGCAAAGTGAATTAATTGTATCAATGAGCTCCTATGAAGTATAGTAGGTACTAGGTACGTGAGATGAGATGACTATTTTGACTTTAGGCTCTCTCCGGTTCTTTGGTCTGCAAAAATGGAATATGGAATCATGGCAAATCAAGAGCATCATCATATTTACAATCCAACCCTATAACATCTTTATTTTCATACATTTTAGCCTTATCATGCGTCATGAGCCACGCTCGCCCATGTAGAAGTAAACACGTATATGTAAACTAGTTTCACGAAAATTGCAAATTGAATGACAGAAACCAAAGCAAAGTCAATGAGCAGCAATAATAAGAGAGAAGTGAAAGATATTTGAGAGTGAGTGGAAAATTTCAATCCGTATTTATCATTATACAAAGTTAAAGTTAGGGATGGGAATTTTAGGAAAGTTTTGCGATTTGTTGACGTGATGAGTCTTAATTTTCAGTCTTGTCTGGTTTCTAGTATACGTAGGTTGATTTCTTGCAACATCATTACATTAAAGATGTGATATCTCTAGGGTATTGTCTGCCTCTAACATAAAACTACATTGCACACGTCGTTGTTTAGTGCTTTTTCTCAAGCTTGAGCTCATTGTCTGGTAGCTATATCCCACTAGCGAGCTGCATTATGGCCATACTATACTAATAAATGTGATGTAGTTGTAGTTACTAGGTTGGAATAAAGTTCTGTATAGGTGAGGTAGGCAAGAGACATTTAAATTGGAGATTGTAATGGAATTCCCCAACTTTTCCATCCATCCCTTGCTTAGTCGAATGAACTAGACGAACAAATAGACGGAAAGATTTACAGTCAGCAGACGAAGAGAACGTAATGGAAAGACACGACCGACCGACATAGATTCTGCTCTAATGAGGAAAAACTGTGACAAAACAATAAGAAAAAGCAAAAAAGCACATATTGTTTCTTGGCTTTGTGACTACAAAAATTACTGCTATGCACAAGATGATGTAAAATTGAATCTAAAATTATATATGCATGTTGACTAAAAGTTATCAATTAGTTACGCCTCAAACGGCTGTGCGAATTTTAGTAATTTAATGTTTTTGTTCGATTTGCAAAGAATGAGTCAATTTTGATTTCCCCAAATAGTTGGAAATTGAAAAAGAAATTGAACTGTTATGTATGCATTACGTTGACAGTTGAACAGATTGCAGAAGGAAAAAAGAGCGTGCATATTTATTACTCCTTGCTTTTGCCATTTTGCTAAAATGTCATCGTGCTGTGGTTGTATTTGGTTTGGTTAGACACATAGACACAGCTAGTGTTTTCTTAATAAAAAGAGCGGAATTGATGGATGAATGGACATTTGATTCGATTTGTAAAGGAAACCCACGAAGTGATAACACATTATGTTATGTGTTAGCATAAGAAACAGTAATAAGTGTACTAAAAGCATGTGGGATGCCAAAGGCAATTTTATCGGACAAGAATGGCGGAAGTGGTGGACAGGCTGCACAGGATAGAGGATTCTTGAATTTGCATGTTAATAGTAGTAAATAGGAATGTTATGCTAACAAAGAGTCTTGGATATGACTGGTCGGGAGGTATGTATATGTAATGCCACAATTATATGTAATATGCACAGAGAGCTGTAACTGTAACACTTATTAGACAACTATAGTAGCTCAATTAGGCAGATACGTAGTAAATACCTATAGAAAATGTAATATGATTTTGGAAAGAGCATGCATTTTTATGGCATATAGCCGTGTGATGGATGGATACTATCTGTTATGTATGTGGTATAGGGCTAAAGTTACCTTAGGTACATTCCCAAGAAAATTCAAAATTCAATGTGACGTGATGATGTTCATAAGATGTTTTACGTGTCTACACTTGGCATCTTTAATGTTGTCAAGCGAGTAGCAGGTAAAGGTAACCCTCTGCAAGTGTAATATATAATATGCATCAGTAGTCTAGTGTGTAGTAATATCGGTATGGAACAGATACAGACATGCAAAAGATAATCGAATCTTTTACTCCTTCGAATGCAAATAAGAAAATCCAAGTCAGACCAGAATGATGAGTTCCTCTGTTTGGTGCGAGTCTATGCGAATGTCTCTGTTGCTTTTATCGAGCTTTGCCAAGAAATGCCCAACCCATGAAAATTTAACTGGTAGGGTGACTTTGTTTGTATATTACTTCTTGTTTAAGATTATCTGCGTTGCGTTGTGAATTGATATTGAGATTGAGAGGAACTTTGTAGTTGTCAATATGACATACAGCACTACCTACAATATGCGTGTGCAATATAAAATACTACACTCTCGACTCTCGACATTTTCTATCGGTCACTACATACACACTTTTTTGTGGCTACATGGATTTGCTCAATGTACTACTACCGAAACATCAAAAATAATGAGATAATTCGACTTGACTTCTGTGCGATGGATGCTATATGAGCTTTTATGGTTCAAATGTAGTTATTGTTATGCTAATACCTGTCTCTGTCTGCTCAACGTTGTACGTAGCTTTCAATTTTAGCAATACATATCAGGGAATAAAATATTCTCATGTAATGTATTTATTATGTAACGCATCCTGCGAAAAAGATCTCTCTAGAGATATTCGTGGGATCTGTAGTTTCTTCGAAACAGACGCACCCTCATCTCAAAGTAAAGGGCGAATTTATCCATTTGGCGTTGTTAGTGCCTCTGTAAGTAAATTAGAGGAAAAGCGGAACAGGACGTGTGAAGACGTGGATACAATAGCAATTGCTAACAGAGCATATGTCATGTAAGAATTTTAACGCAGATCTTTGAGCCTATAATTACATGTATGTAATACAGACGTGTGGAATAAATATTCGTTTTGAGGCACGGTAGAATTGTACGTGCGCCACTATTCGGCCCGGCCAAGCGTAGAAGCGTATATTTACGTTGATTATCTGTAAATCATACTGTGATTAGAATCAAAGGATGAAACTAAATTAATAGTAACAGCCACCTGGTTTGTTCACTACTTACGAATGTGTGGAGTTCTTATATAATATTCATTGACATGAGCCAAAGTTTTACTTTTTTAACCCCGCAGTGTATAATTACAATATAAAACTTGAGTTTTGGTAACGGACAACTTAAAAGCGTTTCGAATGAAAGAAACTTTAGCATGGGGAATAGCGAATACATAAAAAGATAAGGAAAGCTCTGAAGTATAATTCAGTAGGAAAGAAGAGGTAGACAGTACATGTTACTGTACTCGTTGCGATTAAAGACAGAGAATTGATTCTGGAAAGTAAACTTTAAATGATGATTCGAGTGGAGCAGAGTTGTTTGCTGATCGTGGGAAGAGTCAATATAGAATGTGTAGTAAAAAGCTGAGTGAACTGGACTAGAGTTTCTGTGTGAAGAGCAAAGTCAAGAAATAATACGTGACATTAATTTATCTAACAATAGTTCACATAAGTATCTTAGAGGATGATGCAGGTCCGAACACACAATTCCACTCACTCACTCCCCCTCCCTGCTCAACTCCTCTTGTCGTCTTTGCCTTTGAAACTCTGAATGTTACATGAAGGTGATTTCATGTTTCATTGCGTCGCAGCACGTACATGAGAAATTTGACAAAGAGATGATGTTTAATGAGGTAGGAGACCAGAAACAGACCAGACTCCTCGTTGTTAGCATATCTGTCTGCACTGACCACCTGAATTCATAAAAATCTCTATTCGACTTTTCCTTTTTTGAGGAGGTTAAAACTTTATTACTTGTAAATGACAATGACCAATGGTCAGTGTGCAATTGAATACGAAATATATACATGAATGTATTTGTATTAAATAGATTTCTGCAGGAGCCCAATCCTTTGTTACTGTGCACAGCTATTCGATATTTAATGAATGTAGTGCCAGTCGTAAGTAATGAATAATCAAATAGAAGACCTATAGGTATGTACTCTTGTAATTGGGATTACAATTGTACCACGAACACCTGCCTTGTGGCTTACTTACAATTTACAATCTTTTGTCTCTAAGAATTTTTGCACTGACAGCTTTTTGTACTGAAGTCCAGTCTGCTTCCTTCGATTTCATTGAATGGTATGTGTTGAGCATGTAGTCAACAATCATATGCTTGCATATGCTGTATACGTAAACTAAGTGAATTGAATGGAAACTACAAAAGATTATTGATTTTAATTTGCCAATTCTGATCACCCAGAGAAGAATTAAATAAATGAAACTTTGTAGTGTCTTGGGAAATAAACTTGTCTAACTAGCCCTGCTATTACAGTCCATGTATGACTAATTCTGAGTGCCCAAGGCGAAACTGCGTGATGAACCAATGTAGATTGTTTTAAGATTTTTGGATTTAAAAGTCAAGAACGCACTAAATTCATCTCATTTAAAGAAATGAATCTTCAATTTCACCAATTATTTATTAATATTTAGCAAAGGGGCAAGCTTATTGTTATGTGAATGAAACGCACAGCACACAATGCAGGGCACTTACCTGTACCTCTAATGTAAGTGTTACATTATGTACATAATAAAGTGAGTTTGTGAAATCACTTGAAATGAGATAGTTGCTTATGTATGGACGTTATTGCCATATGTACAGTAATTCCGGCTGCTAATTCTTTCAATTCTTCCATTGCATTATCATCTGAGTTTGCATTCCATGTGCCATAATACTAATTTGTTTGTTTTCACGTTCCCTTGACTGAAGATGAGATTGAGACTGAGTGAATGAAGATGAGCTGAGTCTAAAAGAATTCTTCCTTAACACATAAAACGTCACAACAATACTCATCATATAAACATGCAATGCCAATTGGCCACATACCATCATCAACACAATTTAGGACATTATACAGTTAGTTAAGTTACGAGTCGTCTTTCAGTACGATGCTACTAGATACCTCAACTAAGTGCGTTTGTTTTACATCCAACCTGCAATAAACATTCAATGCAATGCAAACGCATCTCGAATTTTAACTGCCGTAGACAGAACAGATCTGAACTGTAATATTATGGATTGTGTTGATGTACGCATCTTCTGTTCTATTCGTGCCCATTGTTTTCTTAGGTACTAGTGCTTCGAGCCGAGCCTTTTATAATGCGCGACCTTAATAAATTAGTAGCTCATCTCCTCGTTAGACAGGCAATATAATTTTTATGTGCGCAATATTATTTGAATGCAGTGAGAATTACTAAATATAACCATTAAGAGCATTAGCCTGTTGTTTTACATTCTGTTTTATATTGCCGTTTCCTACACTCTGCAGCCCACACACTTAATAGTCAAGATAAATAGAAGACATTTGGGCATGAATATGTATTACAATATAGGAAATAGTCGCAAGCTTTGGGCTCCACAATTTGTTATGCTAAATAAAACTACGGAGGGAATTTAAGTGTCTGCAGAATGGATGTCACGTCCTTAACTGTTCTTTTTCTGTAGGTTGGTTGGTTAGTTTGGCTTCTGCTATTATGTAGATGATGTGGCTGAGGTACATGGGATGGGATTTCCTTCGGTATATAAGTTGCTTTTATACCCTTACACAAAACATATCGGCATACTTTTTTCTTCTCCGTGTACCATTAATTGTTGGCTTCAAATACAATTTATTTACCTTTAGATACTGTATACTCACACCTTGGGCCTATAGTAGATGCAGTTTCGTGTGCTCCCCCATCCTGATTCGAAAATGCACCTTGAATTGATCTTTTACCTTTACCTTCTGTTGTTCAAAGCTGTGATGGTTCCTACAGCTGTAATAAATATTATTTGTAGTAAATAGTCAGTGCTCTGGAAGTGTATGCAGTGCAGAGCTGTAGGAAATTACGGACAATCCCTACAGATATGTTATCTTTTATTTGGGCTCACTTGAATGTATCATGCGTTAGCTTTTGATGTAAAATTATTTTTGTTGAAGGAAGTTTGTGTAAAGGGCAAAGGGGTGATTGGTAGATCTCTTTACGAATTTTACCCTCATTGTATTTAAATATGCATAAACACAAGGTATTTTAGCTACAAGTTATTATTATTATTATACAGATGAAAGGTACAGTTGTGTATAGCTTGTAAAAAGAAAGATGGTTTGAGTACTTGTGTACTGAACTTTGATAATCTGTGAAAATGGATTGTGGACTCTAAAATTACATAATGTAATGAGATTCGATGTACATATGGTGAAGGCGAGGTTTAACCGAGCAGGATTTTGTATTCTTGAAGTGAGGAACACACGTGAATGAAGTGTGTTTCTGTGTACCGTGTGTAATAAAATGGTTGTTTGATTGTATGGAATGAATGCGGGCGAGTTGCGTTTCACTACATTGAGTAGATAGAGGAGATCTAAAGTGCACTTGTCCAATGTCGACTAGACTTGACTAAACTCAACTGCGTCGTATTTTGAAGTTAGTAAGCAGTAAGATAATACTAACTGCTTTAAAGTATCCAGGGAAGGGCTAATTATATTATTAAATCTATAAGACAAGCTTCCCTCATTTTTTACACTCCTTCATTCCATATCATCTTTTTGCCATATGGGAATGGGGAATGCTCCTTCCTAGTACAATCTCATCTATGTTTTTTGTTAAAACAGGCTACTTAAATCTAAATACGTGAAGTGGATGCGAATAAGCGAGACTTCCACTTCATCCCAGTTTTACTGAACCACATGGGCATTATAATGTAGTTCCCAAGTACCGGTAGGCACATGTGCCGTGTGGTATGAACACTAGTCTGTTTATGTAAGCCAAGAGTTGTGCATCATCTTTCTCTCGATCAAATGCTTTTTTGTGTGTTATATGGCCAAATTGTAAATAATATCTGCACTTTATACTGTTATATACCATTTCTTACTACCAAGGCAGATTATTGAATTTCAGCCTTTTCATTTTAACAGCCTTTCCAGGCCTATTTTGTATTTTAGTATAGATCCAGGATGTGGTTTGTACTTTCAAGCTATCCACTACCATGTCCCAAGTATAATTTATTATTATACTCTGTTAGAAGCTATTTGGGTGGAATATGGGAATAAAGAACTATGTGCATACCTGTTTTTATTGAAGGGATTTTTTTGCATTTTTGCATCGTGTTTCGGTTTCTTGTCGACTGACTTTAGATGGTCGATTTTAGTGCATGTCATCTTAATGTATGGAGTTTAATGATTGATGATACTTTTTGCACAAATACACATGAATGAATGTTTTTATCAAATGTTATTCTGTATTTATATTCAAATTAATTATCTCTTTCCTGCTATAGCTGTCCGTGCGCTCAATTTGTTTACGATGAAGGGAATTAAATGTGATATACATTTATAGGTACTTAAAATAAAATAATGTTCATTTAATAAGACGTACTTAGTACAAGTACAGCTAATCTTAATCTTAGTATTGTCCCAAATTGTGATACTGAAGAAATAAATATAAACAACTGCCGGTCCGACACTCATTTCATTAGTTGGGACTTGCCTACATATTAAAATGAGTGGGCTCATTTCGAATTTGGTAAGCACTCGAATTAAACGTAACCTTGAAATTGATTAATCTGTTATCTTTTTAGTCCTTATCGATTTGTGGAGGATTTTTATCTTTAAATTCACTTCAAAGCCCTCATGAAATTGAAATGGCTAGTTATCATATCAGTGTTTCACTGGCCCACCTTAAAAGTTTTACAAATTAGTTTGACCTGCTGAAATAATCCTTTTGCCATTGTAAGCAGAAAAATTTGAATTGTATTTGTATAAACCATATATAGCTTTACGAAGGAGTGGATTTTATAGACTACAACTAAGATATTTGTTAGATAAAGTTTAGAAAGATAATGTTTGATATAATATTTAGTTCTGCTAAAAACAGTGTGGTTTAGTATAATAACATCACAACTTAGTCAGCATATCTATGAACAATGAATAGGATTATGGGATACTTTCTTTTCTAATCAGCGTACACTATTTTAGTTCCTTATTAAAATTAGTTTGGTAAATAGTAGTTAACTAAACTAGTGGTATGTATGAAATTCTTAAATAGAAAGCAATAAGCTGTAATATAATATCAGCATTTACAATGATTTACACCATTAATTGTTGCACAGGTAATAGTAATTGAAACAATTTTTGTCAGACATGTAAATAATTGCAATTTCATTACGTTTCCGTTTGTAGTGAAGTACTTACTATTCTGTAGACACTTCCTATGCCATCTTAAACAAATAATAGGTTGAATCATTTGGCTTCCTTTTCTACGAATCTCCTTGACCCGTTCATCAAGTTGAGTTCGCCAGAGGTCAATATCGTTTTACAGTCGTTTCGTCTGTCTGCCGTGCTTTGGAGTTACATGCCATGTAACATCCACAAACTCCTTGTAGTCAATTCTCAGTCGTGGTCGCCGGACTGGCTCAATGGTGACTGCTAACTGCATGGTAATAATGACGTGTTATGCTGCTTTACATAATAAACGTTCCTCTGATACCTAACAATTATTTTCATACATGCTGGCAGATGCCTACATGCTTCAACTTTTACTAATATGTAACAAATGCTAAATATATGCAGTGCTACCCATGATACATTTAATAAAGTGACAAAACATCTTAATTGTCACTCATTGTCAGCTTTAATCGAATTCTTGTACCCCACTCCTCTACCTGAAAAGCAATGGTATAGAACTATTTTACTGAGGTTTATGCGAATTTTTCATTGACATTGGATACCCAGTGTTAAAGATTAATTTGTTCGTACAAGAATATTGTGCTATAAAGTCAAGACAGGGTAAAGGTAAACGTTAGCTTTTTTGGGGATGACTATATCGTGTGTGACATGTTTCATGCAATGGAACACATCATAATTAATTTCGCATTCTTGCCAATTTGGAAAAATTGTAACTGAAGAGCTTTTCTGCACAAAGTAGATTAGGAAGTTAATTGCTATAAAATGTTAGGTACATTTTGTACGCAAGCAGAAGTGAACTGAATGCAGCAAAGATCGCAGATTCGTGACTTTAAAAAGCCTCGATTTGCCTTGTTTCTCTTAAAAAGCTGTTACGATGCTTGTTTGACGTATCTTTGTAATGCTTTCAAAATGATGTTCAGACAGCAATAAATCTTTGCGATTGAAAAAGAAGGATGTTAAAGTATAGTAGGTAAAGCAACACTACTGTGTTATATAAAGTTAGTGTTGTAGTGTTTTATCGCAACTTATTGTGTGTGTAGACAACACTCAACACTACTACACAGCAACAGCAACAGAGTGTTTATCGTCTCTATTGTCTGTATTTACCTACTGTCTATGTAGAAATTGCATTAGAAGTAAACTTATTATGTAGGTATGTGTTTGAATTAAAGGGAAAAGTGAAGATTGCTGTGATTATGAGTTTGTATGACGCAGGTATTTAGATGTGGGCTTCGTTTAGATTCTTAATCAAATTATAAAAGTGCTAGTGCTAAAAGTAGTTATTTAACTATCGTTGTTGTTGAGGATTTTTTCAGAACTAATTTTCCTTTATTAGCTGGAATGTATTTCATTAGTCGACCAAAGTTTTCTGTTTTGCTTGGGGACTCAAGCTGTGAGATTCTTCTTGATAGGTCAAAGATGTTATGATTATTATATTGCCTATTATATGTTAATGGTTCTCAACATAAATTGTACCAGTGCAGTGTAGGTTATGTACGGCGATGGCTATGTATAGCGAATTAAAGCATTTCAAGCTGCATGTAGATCAAGAAACTAACTCAAATAGTTTTCTTACTTTGCTAAATAATTTCATTTTATAACCGTGTCATAGTCATGATACCGCGTGTGCGTTCTTGTTATGCTTATCCGTATACCTAAGCACTATATCTAACGATAAGAAATGTACATCTATAAATACTTAGTTATCTAATTTATTTAATGCTATTAGCTTTAGTGGACTATGATGTCTTTCTGAAATTAGTGTTGCTTTTTTGGATGTAAAAGTTGACTGATGCCCCAGCAGGAGATTAAAAGCTGTTTCATATTTTTGTATATCTGTGTGGAGGAACTCTTTGTGTAATATTAATTGAATTCTTAATTTTCCTATAAGTACGCATTAGACAAGAATGAGTATCTTATTAGCGTTTACTCATTATAAAATATTAACTCATGCTATGTGTGGCATACACTTTAAGTCATAACTATGTAGTTACAATGTATGCGGTGAGCATGATGGTTCTGTTGCTAATTTATTTCACGAAGGACTCCTCAGGGTTTTGTTTCAAGTAACTACGTGTATAGTGCCAGTGCAATTCTAGATGTGTATGGCATCTATCTGGTGTCTATCTGCACATCTCTTGTATGCACTGCTTGCAAGAATAAGATTGTCAAAACACAAACAATATGACAAGTTGATATCCCAGTGGCATAATGTAATGAGAATTCCATAGTTCCATTGATGTAGCATTAACATAACTTTTGTAACTATCAATAGCTGTAGACTAATGCCTGTGTAATAATTTGCTAGTCTTTCTACGACTGCCTTGAAGTTTACTTTTTACCATTCTATAAGGATTTATATCGAATATTTACGAGCAATTGTATCAATCTTTGAATAATCATCATGAATACCTACTGCCTGCGTACTAATGCGTTTGTGGTACTAGTGGTACATAATACTAATACTATAACTAGTGACTAGTTAGAGTGACTATGGTAAATGTATTGTAGTAATAAACTTTTATGATTTTTGTAATGCTATAGATTATACATTTAGTTATTCATTTATCAGTGTGATGCGATTCGAGTTTTGTTCATGGATTTTTATTGCTTCGAGCAATGCCAAATGAGCACGAGGAGGAGAGGGCAATCAAAGCGAGAGATTTGCATGCTTTATTCAAATTGTATAACTGAAGCCAAGCGTATAAAATATATTTTTCTGTGTAGACATTATTATATTCAATTGGATTGGTTATTGAATGAGTCGAACAATCAAGGTTCCATACTTATTGTTAATGACATGCTACCAACAGCAGCATAAGCAGAACCTCCTCCTTGAATACTACAAGAATGGAATCACCAAGACCAGACAATTGAATTGAAAATGTCATTTAGAACTTCATTGATATCGTTACTTATTCAAACAACTCAATTTTTAAATAAATTATGCATCAGACTGCATCTAGGACAAAATATTAAGCAAATAATTATAACACGCTACCTGCTAGCACTGCTGCTTAATTATTGATTCTGCTTGGATTAAATTCATCATGTAAACTAAAAGTTAACAGGGGGTGCATTGCAATGGACTTGTTTACAGGGAGTGCATAGAAAGGTGTTGTTAACAGGGGGGCATTTCAACATCATAAACTTTGCTTCCTATATAGAATCATTCCTAAAGATTGCAAGAGACCCTGACCGTATCGCTGATTGGAAAGGGGAGGCTAATAATAATGTGCAAGATCTTATTAGTTTGCAAAATGCGTTACTATTTGTTTTGATTGTTATTGGGAAGATTTATAATAGGAAATTGTGGTTTACCTTTACCTTTTAACAATCCTGAATTGTCTGATGCATTTTCGACATTGGCAGAGTTTCCTTCACCAATCATTCTTATTGCGTGTTTTATGAACAATGTGAGGTAGCTCTAATTATATATTGTACCACTAATTAAAACTAAATCTCACACAGATCACTATTTATGAAAAATCCCAAGTTGAAAATGAAGCCGAAGGACTTATGACCAGTAGTGCGAATCTTAATTTCATTAGCTATTTAAGCAGTTACATAGTACAAGATATTTCTTTGTTTCGAATATACAAACTCCATTAACTTCCATTCTCGTTGCTGATGTAATACTCTGTACACCATGTAGTACCTTAAATGTGCTTGTTAGTAACCTTAAGAAAACAAGGATTCCACGAAGTTCGTGTACGTACTGTAATTAGTGAAACAAGTTCCATAATTCAGTACAATAGCTGTTACACTCTAAGTTATCACAGAATACATCTGCTTTTTATTATATGAATTAATTTCCTTTCCTGATTCGTAATTTATGAACTTACGGTTTCAGTTTAACTTTGTTTATTTGATCGCCTGTGCTGGTAATTGTGAAGCAGGATGCCAAACTCAAAGAAAAATTGGATAGCCTCGGATTTGTTAGCTATTTATTAGTCACACCATACCACATACATAATATATAAAGTATTGATCCACTATTATTGGTATTTGAGGCAGGAACAACCGAACAACTATTTCATATTGGTTTTTATTCTTGTATATTATGCTAAGCTCACAATTAGATCTTACCTTGAAATTGTGAGATGGATATAAAGTATGGATGCATTATGCATGGTGATTCGAAGAATTGATAAGACGTTGATGTCCCGAAAGGAACTGCTAATTAGTATAAGCAGTCAGAAGTCATGTATGTGGTGGTGGTAAAGGTAAATTAATGATATATGAACTAATAAATACTAATATTTATTACTATTTAGTTATCATATTATGTAGTAGAGTAGGTAGTGTATACTATCTTTTAATCGTGTAGAAAACACCTGCAGGAAAAATGTATTTAACTTTACATGGGAAATCTGATGCAGATTATTACATACATAACTTGTTGCTTTCGTACACTTGTTCATTGTTATTGTTTTACTAGAAAGTTACCCGTCCTACGGACGGGGTGGTAACATGGTTTGGCGATAACAAAAATTTCAAAAAATTAAGAATTTTTCAAAAATTTTAAAAACTTTAAAAAAATTACAACAAATTTAAATTTTTAAAAGTGTCGTAGTTAGGTATGTAAGAAAACTAACAAAAAAGTTTTAATGTTTTTAAATTATTTAATTTATTGGCTGAACTCATAAAAGAAAGTCGTAATTTCAATTTCCACTCTGTATTCCTCAAAGAAGATTGAAGTTTTATTTTCCAAACTATATTCTGTAAAAACCATTAACAGATCAATTTTTACCGTTTAATGTGGACTCTACCTTTAAAAAATCAATTTCACCTGTTTAATGTGTCCTATACCCTGAACAGGCCAATTTCACCCATGTAATGTGGACTATGCCCTTAACATATCACTTTCACCAGTGTAATGTGGACTATAACAGATCAATTTCACCCGTCTAATGTGAACTATGCCCTTAACAGATCAATTTCACCCTCATAATATGGACTATACCCTTAACGGATCAATTTCACCCTCATAATGTGGACTATACCCTTAACAGATCAATTTCACCCTCATAATGTGAACTATACCCTTAACAGATCAATTTCACCCGTATAATGTGGACAATACCCTTAACAGATCAATTTCCTCCGTATAATGTGGACTATACCCTTAACGGATCAATTTCACCCGTATAATGTAGATTATGCCCTTAGCAGATCAATTTCCTCCGTATAATGTGGACTATACCCTTAACAGATCAATTTCACCCGTATAATGTAGACAATACCCTTAGCAGATCAATTTCACCCGTATAATGTAGATTATACCCTTAACAGATCAATTTCACCCGTATAATGTAGATTATACCCTTAACAGATCAATTTCACCCGTGTAATGTTTACCCTTTCAAAGTTCCTTTGCCCCGTGCTGTTCTAGTAGGCGGCCTATAGATGAGGCTAAAATAAGCCGCGGACTATACTAAAACGGACACCAACTAACAGTCAGTTGTTCGTTATGTATGAGATGTGCGGCAAGTGGGAAAAGGACGCATTGTCACATTGTCTATGTGCTATGCTTTTGTGCAGTAGGACTGTCACAGGCGCGTATGCCGGTGTTAAAGTTGGGGTGGTTGTTGGTTGGGTAGTAGTAGTAGACAGTAGAGTATGAGCAGTGAAAAGGAGAGAGAGTATAATATAGTTTTGTGTTTTGCGTGTGTTAGTGAGTGGGGGGATATGAGAAACCATCTCAGACATGGCTGAGATTGTTACGCCATAACTTGTCTCATTGGAGGCAAGAATTGAATTTTTTTCCACCTTTTTGAAGATTGCTCCGAGGTCAAAGGTCAAATTGAAAAAAACTCGACGGGATTCTGGTCCTTGGGACCAAACGGAAATTTTAAGACCTTTCTGAACCTTCTAGCTCCAGTATTAAAAAAGTTACACGNCTCGTATAGAATAATAATAATATGACCATACAACGCACTCCTTTCGTTACTATTCTATGGCTATGCTATTTATTCACTCCATGTTATACTTATGGGCTTTTACGAGCCCCCGCGGGCCTCATGAATGTAGCCCGAACCCGCCCGTGCCCGTGAAAACTTTTAAAATTAAGCCCGAACCCGACCCGTACGGGCCGCATCCCGTACGTGCAACCCGAGCCCGTGCAACTCTCTACGCCCGGACGACCGTTTGATGCTTCGATGTTGATGTTGATATTTGAGAAAGCAGGATCAAGGTGGAGAGAACAAGATTTTATTCTCGTCAAGTGTCTCTGAAAATAAAAATGGGCAGTGAGCAGAAATGCCTTCATAGATGTGAAATTCTTCCGTGCATTGTGCATAATTATAAAGGCAATCGTTCCACGATTCGATCATTATGTTTTCATCCGAATACGGAGACTTTATATTCCGGGAATGACGAAGGTTATATTATGAGTTGGAATTATAATGACGCTAAACCCCGAAGTTACAGGTCAGTAATTTTAATGAAGTTTAGAATTTACATGTGTACTATTAGTCAATTATTCTGCAAAGTGATCATTACGTTATATTAATTTTGGTAATAATTTGTAGATTTGATGGACACACTGGATCAGTCAATGACATCAGTTTGTCTTCTATTGGAGACTTGATGATCTCTGCATCGAACGATTCTACAGTACGAATGTGGGTACCCATTGCCACTGGAGAAGTTACCTTAATGAAAGCTCACAAAAGTTCTGTGCGATCCGTTTGTTTCAATCCAGTTGATTCATCTATGTTTGCAACCTGTTCTTCTGACAAATCCATTAAAATCTGGGCGATTCAAAATTTCAAAGCAAGTAAAAAGGAGAAGAAGGTGAAAACTTACGACTTTCTTCATTCTTTTCGCGACCATAAAAATTGGGTGAACTCTGTTCGATTTTCTCCCGATGGCAGTTTACTATGTAGTGCATCGGATGACAAAACGGTGAAGATCTTTGATGCACGACAAAGGAAATGTGCAATTAGTATCGATAATCCGTTAGGTCGTTCGTTATATGCAGAATTTAATCCTTGTGGAAGTTCTTATGTCGCAGTTTCAACAGAGTCAAGAGATAGGACTTATCCAAGTCCTTTAATAATATTCGATGTCAGAGCAAAATCTCCTCTACAGCTCTACAAAAATTTATTTGCTTCCACCATAAATCACTTTGCATTTCATCCAAGTGGAGACTTTCTAGTTTGTGTTTCGGAAGATGCGAAAATAAAGGTATTGGATTTACACGAAGCTCGCCCTCTTTACACTTTGTATGCTGCTAGAGAAGCTATTAACAAGATTGCCTTCACTCCAAATGGGTGCTTGTTTGCCACGGGAGGGAAAGATACAGAAATATTACTTTGGGAGCACTCCATGATGGCCTACAAGGACCAAGAAGGGGAGGAGTTTGAAGGAGAGTCTTATAATCAGTCCCAGTCCCAATCTACCGACAGAATACAACAACAAGATTTTGGCAAAAATTCCCTTCAGTCTGAGATGATAAGAGAATTCGAAGGAGAGGCTGTTGAGAGTTTATACGGTCCAATTGCCTTAAAACCTCAATCTAGCCCTAAATACGACATGTCGTCTACTGCCACCGGAAGCACTTAAAAGTATTTATTTAAACATTTGTACAACTTTCGTCAAATAATGTGTACTGTCCGTAACAAACTGGGAAAAAATTCCTGAAAATCGACGAGTATGTTAATTTGCTCGATAAGTGAGGAGGCGTAGCGTAGTGATGGTGGATAAAATTACTATTGGGTGATAGTAGCAATAACATATAACATCATTTCAAAAGTTAATAGCAATTAGAATATTATTTGTTCTTAAGATTCATTTGTCTATACATTATTCATTTAATTGTGATGTTATGTTAACACTTTTAAACATTGACCTACTGCTATATTTGATTGTATTAAACAAAATATTATAATATATGAAATATTTAATTCTGAATTTTACATCACATGTTGCGAAGCGTACTCATATATACACAATGCGCCAGTAACGTGCACATTGAGAGATCGTACCACTCCCACTTGGGGAATTTCAAGACATTGGTTCAGCAAATGCAGCAGGTTTGTCGGAATTCCAAATTTTTCATTTCTATTTAAAATAATTTTATTTACACAAAAACTTTATCAATGTATATGTTTAATAATATCAATAATTGGTATAATTACCCAAGTAGTAGCAGTGACTTTTTAGGAAATTTGTAAGATTGCAATTTTGTCGATTCAGTTGCTTGCTCCACTCCTATTAGAATGTACCCTTTAGAGGCGTAAGATGCCAAAAAGATTTCTAAATCTTTCACTGGAACCTGCATGAAAATTTCGTTTAATACAACTGCTCACCTCTCTATACCATTGATCTTGTATTATCATAGTAAGCAGTCCTTACCTCCAATAAGTCAACCCAATTATGAGCTGAAACACTAAGATTTTTGAATTCGATGTCGTCTTGTATTTTTAAACTTGAAATAACATACTTGGAAACACCGAATATTTCGCAGGTTCGGCATAGTCCACCAAGGTTTGGAGGACGATCAATTAAAGAAGCTACGACAATTAGTCCATCCTCAGCCAAACTGCTTTTACGTAACTGTAACTCTTCTTTGAAGTCGGAAATGTCATCTCCAACAGGCAAAAATTTCCATGGATTTAATTTCTTCTGCAAATTAACGTCAGTTGAAGCATCATTGACGGAAAGACTTTTCAATGATGCGTCATTGGGTCCCATCTCCATGAGTTCTCTGCCATCTTTTCAAATACCACTTTAATTTAAGTACTTTTTACATTTTATAATCGCTTATTAGAAAATACATAACTGCACATACCAACAACAGGTCTAAATTGCCAAACTGATTTTTGATACTCCATGAACTTTATTCCTAACTCAGGAGCACACTTAAGATTTGGCATAGAGGTCAATTTGCTTCCAAAATTTTGTTCGAACTCATTGCAAAGAGCGTTTAAAGATGGTTCAGGTATTATTTCGTCATTAGCCATTCCCAATATGCGAGGAAGATGAATAAAAATCATCTATGTACACATTATAAAGTATTAAGTACATATTTTAAAGTATTAAAGTGCAAGAAGTGTAAGTATTAGTATTTTGTACATATTGAACTGACCGGGTAGTTATAGTTGGATTCGGCATCGAATATGCTGATATAAAAATCATTAACTATGTTCTGGTGTATCTTTGCAAAATTTCCAGTCTGTGAAACATTTCTTAAGGAATTATACACAACTTTAACAGGTTCAATCACAGATGTCCAATCTCTGCCTTCCGCTATTTCGTAGATTTTTAAAAAACTTATCTGTTACAAAACACAATTTAAAAATATTTTATGCTCCTAATAATCCATAATTATTTAGTTAGGTGTAGGTATACAGAAATTTGCTAAACATACCAACGAATAAACTTTAACGGTGAAATGCTTTCCAAGAAGCAAGTCAACTAATTGTTTTAATGCTTTTTCAAAAAATATTTTTGAATTGCTTCCGTTTTCTAATAGTTTAGCAGTGTGAAGACATATTGTGGCAAAAAATGCTCCAAATCCTTCTCTAGCTCTACAACCCTGCAATTATATGTTATTACTATCATTCAATATTCAAGATTTATTAACATATTGTGGCGTGCATTTTACTTTGACTGATTCTTCAAAGAATAAGTCCCAATCCTGGTCATCACATGTGAGATTTCGAATTATCACCCATTCCATTAAATATCGCACACTGGCTTGGGAACTATCATTAGCCAGAGAATCCAAAAGCTTCATTGTTACGTGTCTTCTAATATCCTAATAATAATGTTTCATATGAATTATTGCTTTTGTGTTCAAGTTCAAAATCGCCAATTAAACTTTAGCATAATTTTACTAACTTTACTTTACCTTGGTAAATAAATATTGTAGAACAACTAAACTTTGGGCTATTCTCTGTTTCCGTCGATGGCTTGAAGAATTGTTAAAATATCTCTTCCGGTTAAGTGATTCCTCTTCATTATCTTGAAGTAGTTTATCAATTACATCTTTTAGGAAAACTTCGAATTCTATAGTTCCTTCAGGTAACATTTGTACGCTTTTAAGTATCATTTGAATGAACATAAGCGCTAGGATCCTTGTTTGAGATGCAGAATGAAAGTGACTGGAAAGGAAAAAGTGAATATTAAAATATGTATATGTTATGTTACAGTTTGTATTGAAACTTGGTTTGTTCTAAAACACACCGGTTTGTTTGAAAACTCATAATTTTCAAATGCATAGCAAATCGTCAATATTTGTCAAATATGGTCCAATGAAACTCTTTTCCGATAGAATTCAATGTGCAGAATCTTATAAAAATTATTTAGCTCACCTATTT
>JABASH010001911.1:0-22917 GCA_019776445.1 Tomocerus maximus | reverse complement strand
ATACACACTTTATAACTTATAACAGTCACATTTCACATTATTGTTCAAAATGTTCCAATAATTTCATCTCTTATTATTAGCGTAATGTATTTTTGCATTGTCTCCCATAATGATTACGTAATTGGTATCATTTGTTCTATTATGTATTATTATTGTAATTTGGTAGAAGTAGATTAGCCAATCGTAGCGTAGATTGTAGATGTAGAATTTATATTTCAGTAGAGTAATTCATGATGTATTTTTGCTTAACAGATTTTTGAATGTCCTTTTTTGCATCTCACTGTTGGACTATCTGTTTTTTTACTAACCCAATAAAATCACTTGGAAGTTTTGTTTCAATTAATAAATGTCTTTCTGATTTCTCAGGTGTCCCAGGAAGATCTGCTGGTGCCCAATTTAGTGGAAATTGGTCAGAACCTGAAGGTTACGACTCTGACAGTTACGCTTACAAATACGCAACACTCGATAGAAGAAAGCTTAGAGACCGAAATTCTGAATCTACTGAATACTTTTCACCTAGTGTATCCACACCTAGTTCAGTTATTACATCTCCAACATCAGTTCCAGGAATACGATTCACTCCAGGTAAAATTGAAGATTATACTCCAGGAAATTCTTCTGTAGCAGCAAAGGAAATTCGAAAACACAAGCCTACATTACAATGGTAATTTTATGATCTCCCTTTTCTAATTACTGCAATATATGAGAAAAAAAACAAGCTAAATCTAATAAATATTTCTTTTCAATAATCAGGGCTCTGGGATCTAAAGATTTGGGTTATGAAAGTGACACAAATCTAATAATACGAAAAAGAACAGAAGATAGTGCTGATTTCCGTGGTATAAAATCTCCACCGCCTCCTCCGCTAAGTCCTGCTGAACACAAGCAATTGTACGCTGAAATTCAAAAAGGTGGCGAGGTTCCTTTCCAGGGTTTGAGAAAGCCAGCACCAGAGAAGCCTAAAGGTAAGTGATTGCAATAAATTATCCAAGCTAATAATTAAACAACTCACTTCAGTAAATCATCTCAAACTATTCCGTACTTTTTGTTGCCTATGTACTTATCGCCTACTTTTACACAACATTTGTAACGGACCACGCTTCATTTGGTAGTACTTAGAAAATGCTTTTTTAAATTAGCTTTCACTAGTAGTATAGTACAATGCTTATAATTTAAAATATGACATCATGTAGATCTTGTAGATTGACATACCAAAAGACATGGATTGTGGATATCATGGATTAGCTTAATGCTTTGGGTGCTACAAATGCTTTTTGTCTGGAGGTTAGGACTATTAACATAATAATCAATTAATCAGTAGCCTATATGCAGATGACATAATAATATCGGGGCTAACTAACACGTTTAGCAAAAATAACCCATTACTTTCCTTTTCAAATTAACAATTACACGCATTTCGTCTCAATATATAATGCCATTATGGCAATATTTTGAACCTCATTATTTTAGAAGTTTAGCAAACAAATCTAATCTTATCAATACATTCGAAAGTAATTTATTGTGACTTTGAATAATACGTATGGCATATTCGTATCTAAATATAGATAGCAATTGATAGCTTTGAATGTTTAGATGATTTAAAAAGCGAAAATCATTAGCATAATATATATTATCCCGAAAATGAGTATCATTTAAAATAATCGTTTGAAGAAAAACAAGAAAGAAAGAAACTGCTGAAGATTTTGAACACTATGAATGCACGCCAACTGCACTGCACTCTTTTGATGCCTTCGGTCATCTCCTGGTTATCAATAGCATAATATTATTATGATGGTGTCATTTTACATCTTCTTTCGTTGATCATTGTGGGTGAATCGTGGAGTTGGGACCTAATTTAAAGTCTTCTTGTTTCTGCTGCATATTTTTCTGTACTTTATTGATAATGTAAATTTGAAAATGCTCCTCTACCAAATGTGTACAAAAACATCATTGGTTTAATTCACAGCCTCAGCCAAAATTGAAAAGTTTCGTTGCACAAAATGTCAAATATTTGAAAATTCAAGCAAGCAAGCCATTCTGTCTGTTACTAGTGGGCAATTGAACATCACAGCTCTCTTCTTCTACTTGTGAGATACGAAAAAGTGAGTCTCACGATCACAGTACAAGTACAGTATTGGTTGACTCTCCTCTGCTCTTAAGTATTTCACGTAAATAAACCGGGTAATTTCTTCTGATTTGGGTGAAGGGTTGTATTGTAAATTGTAGAATCACCGTAGTTCACCTGATAAAGTGCACAGGATAGATTTGACCATTTCCGTTTTTACTAACGTATACAGAAAGATTTTGGCCTCCTTGGTGGCTACCTACAAGGACAGGAAGTATGCCAACATTTGAAGAAATCAAAAGATCTGCCTCTTCTTTGGCAAGATCCGTTTCTCCGGCAAGTTTCCGGAGTGGAAGTCCTGGAAGAATGAAAAGTCCAACTCCGTCTTCCACAGTCGCTCTGCTTCAAGGACGAATTCAAGAGAAATTACGTCGTTCTAATTCTGATTTAAGTCCAATGCAAGCGGGTGCTAACAGATATGGGCTCTCAGGGCTTAATGCATCCCGAATAATTCATACAACTAGGACATCAAGTCAACTTAGACGTTCAGGATCATCAGCCATTCCGATTCGGTCGAGAGATGCGAGCTTTGAGAAGTTGAGAGTTTCATCTCCGGAATTACTCTCACCTCGAGAGGTTAAGAAAGCTATAGAGAGTTCTCATCGACTAGCAATAAAATTAGAAGTGTTCAAAACCCCACCAACTACTTCATCACCGACTACGACGAAAAAGTCTGGAAAGAATGGGGAGAGCGGAGATGGGAAGAAGTCTGGGATAAAGAAGTCCGGAGGAAAGAATGGGAAAAGTACAAATGGGAGTGGGTCAACAGGGAAAAGTGGGAAATCTGTAAAAATCTCTGATAGAGTGTCGGTTGAAAATAATCATCACTGTAGTAGTGGAGCTGGGACGGGTAGTCATCATCATAGCAATGGAGTTCCAGTAAAGCCCCCGAGAAGAATCAATAGATCAGCTGCGGCAGCCACTGCTGCAGCATTAGCAGCCGCAGAAGAAACTAATGAACTCACTAATGGATCAAATAAACAGAGTTCGTCAGCGAAAGTCCATAAAGTGGGGAAGGTGACTCCCGTTGCCTCACGTCATGCCAGTTGTTTATCACCACATCATTCTCGCCCTACTTCTCCTGGAGCTGGATCGTTTTCGATGTCCATTTGTAATAGCAATCCAAGTCTAGGCAATGCTGCTAATGTCTGTAGTAACAGTCACAATAGATTAAGTGGGAAGTCAAGTTCGACAGAAAAAATAACAACATCCAGTGGGAAATCTTCCTCCTTTTGCTCTAGCTCCGATGGGAGAAATCCTTCAAAAGTAGACAAGAGAAAAACATCATCGTGTTTGTCTAGTGTGACAGCATCTTCTTCCTCTTTGTCGACCTCTCCAACTTCAACAAGTGTGAACAAAGCGAACGGTTCTATTTCTGGCAACAACTCAGGGAGAAAATTGATCCGAGAGTCGGGCGACAGTACAGGACAAAGTAATCGGATTAAGTCTGATCGGAAATGCCTGGAGAAGTCAACTTCAAAGCCCCCTGTGGTTGTTGGCGGAGTGGAAAAAGGGAAAAATAATGCTAGTAACTACAGTACTAGAGCGAAATCTCCTCAGAATGTCATTGCTGATGGGGGCTCGTCTGGAAAACCTTCTGGAAGTGCATCTACTAGCTCCGGTTTTAGAAAAGGTTCTCCAGTAGCCTTCAATACAAAAGGAAATTTGGAGGACAGCAAAGAAAATGTGGATGAGGAACACACACAACGGAGTCTTACGTATCTAACAGTTCCGCCTCGCAGCCGGAGAGATGTTGGTATTTACTCTGTTCCGGATTTATATACTTTTAGATCGCTGCCAGCCTTAACTCCGTACTTAACAGAGACAAAGCGAGTCTCCAAATCTACTTTCGTGACTAATAATGCTACTAATATCGATCCACCTGTCGTTAAGCCTACTAAAACTTCCTTACTCCGAGAGAGGATCCTTAAAGACTCTGAGCAAAGAAGCAGAGCTCGAGCTCGGAATATTGTTACGAGAAGCGTTTCTTGCCTTGGACTACGAGACAAACTTGTGAGGGATTACTCCTATACTAATTACATCTTGGAATTACAACATTCAAGGAAAAAATCCGCACGTTTCGTACAATTGCATCGCTTGTACTCTAGTCTTGAGAGACTTGGGCAATTAGAGAGGTCAACATCTTTGTATGATATTCCTGTTCTGAGTGTAGAAAAGCAGTTGGATTTTGATGCATGGTGGAAACTGAGAAATCGTCTGAGAGTAGAGGAAGAAATGGCTAATATTGCTAGTCAGTTGTGTGTTGCACAGAAAAATCGAGAATTTTTCTTCCGACCACGGAAACCTGATGATATCAGATGGAAAGGAGATTCAGCTCTAAGATGCAAACAATGGACTATAGATGAACTACGACATTTTCTATTAACAGGAGATATTCTCCGATCAGCTACTGCTGGAAGACACAAGTCTGCATTTGATTTACATAAAACAGCTTGGCGAGGTACTTCTGTCAAGGAAGTCGCGTTGAATATGGAAGTTGCATCTTTGTCAAAAGCCGGATATTACTACAATAGCAATGCTGAGTTTATTCGTTCACCTTGGCTTCGAAGGGCGTTCTCCATGAGCTCAACACTAACTGATGATCAGAGAGATCAAATAAAATCTAGACTCGGGAGGCTAATAAAATCAGATGCAGACAAAGGAAACACGAGTCTTATCAAGAAGCCTCAGTGTGGGCGTCATTCTTCATCTGTCGTTACCTCCAGGATGGGATCCATGCCGTCATCCAATTTGTATCGTACAGAAAGTGGCAGAATTGTCGGGGTTGATGGATGCCTTACTGAATCAGCAAAGAAGCAACTGTCAAGAACACTCAGTCAAGAAATTAAAGAGAGGAAACCACTGAAAACCATTGCAATTCAAAAATCATCAGAGTCTGAGGCTTCGGATTCTTCCGTCAAAACTGTAATTCATGTACCAATCTCCGCGCAAATCCTCATGAGAAAAAACCAAGAAAAAGTTAACAATGCTAAAAATAAATTGCCCGCATACAGTGTCTATTGCAATCAAGGAGTACCTGATAAAGTGACATTTTTTGAGAAGTATTATGGTGATTCGCCTGTTCCTCCCAGTGGGAAAACTGTACAATTCCCAGATGGAGAGAAGGAAGCTAAAATCATCCCCACAAAATCATTTTCCTCCTTGACACTCCCAAAGCAAAAATCGAGCTCCACGAAAAATAAAAATGTTGCAATCGCCAAGGTAGAGAAATCAATTCGAGCAAAGAGTCCAATGGGACGGAGCTTGTCACCTAATTACAACCGAAGTGTTAGTGTGGCTAGTCGAAGAACACCTTCACCAAATCTCTCTCGTCGTTCTAGGTCAGCCAGTCCAGACAGAAAAAGCCAGCACGATCATCAAGATTATATGTCCCACGTGAATGTGATTTCTAAGCTGGCATCAATTCTTCTCAAGAAAGATGATGCATTGAAAAATCTAGTGAATCGAGAAATAATAGAAAGAGATAAATTGGAAAGATTAAGAATGTTGAATGCTGGAGAAGTAGACAGACTGAAATTCTATTATGAAACCCACTACCCAGGAGAGTTCTCTAAATTGCAACCGGATATAAATCTACTACGTTGTTTATTCTGTTCTGATCCTAATTTGGCTCGGATGACTGAAGAGCTTAATCGTGTCTCTCCCCACAGACGATGTGCAAGTGCAGACATTTTTAAAGAAAAGTTGGATTTTTACGAGGACAAGGAAAGCGCAAAACGCGTAAAACCTGATGGACGTGAATCCTCACCCGTGAATTCTTCTTCTCCAGAATTGTATTTTAGTTCTCGTTCTCGGAAACCGATTTACCAACCGAGTTCCACACCAAATGTCTGTCAACCGACACTCACAGCACACTGTTTCCTTGAGTCCCCAACTAAATCAATGGAAATGGACGCGTCATGCTATAGCTATAGTTCTGCGGATTTTTCCGGGGGTTACTGGGATTACTACTCAGCATCTCCAGCTCCGTCTTCTAACACTGCCAGGACTTACTCACCCCAACCGAATGTCGCTCCCAGAATTTTGGATTCAAGAATGACAACAGCTTTACCAATGGTCGCTCCAAACAGTATGACTAAATCAGTCCATCCTTCCACCATCTCCAACTTGGGAAAAAATTGGAGCTATGACCCCGCATTACATCAGCCAAAATTTAGATATGTTCCACAGCAGCCTAAAATGAGTTCTCTACCGCCGCCTATCCCGCCACCACCACCCCCGCCCTCCAGACTCAGTAAGCAGCAGAATTGGGAAAATCTTAATCAACACGTGGCTCCTTACCTTTATCGAAGTGTTCGCTACTGGAATCCGAATTTGAGGCATCGGAGAGGTGATACGAAGGATGATTTCTATTACACTAAACTGTACTATTATTATGGCATTGTGTGACAGGTAAACATCAGAGAGACTCGATGCAGTTCTATAAATTAGACTCAGCAGTTAGTTCCTAGAATTTTAAACGATTCCCCCAAATTATTTAGATTCAGAATAATTTACAATTCTAAAATTCTATTTTATGGAGACTAGCACAGCTATTAATATGTACTAGATGAAGAGCATTCTTTAGTAATAGCATAGCAATAGATTCAATTACAGCTACAATACTATTTTATATTGAGAAAGATATTTTACTGATTGAAAATTAATTTTGATGCTTACATTATGTATGTGTGCATTGATAGGCCCGGTCTTCCGTCTTCAGACAACTGTTTGAAGATCGGCATAGACAGAAAACTGATACTGACTCAGATTATTTCAACTAACAACACTAACGTTTCCCTCACCATTCCTCGAGGTGCTGTTTGTACATTTTCCCCTGCTTACAATTTCGCTACTTCAGGTTTTGTGATGTGATACGGTGATATTTAATTGCGTGACTTTTGTACAGAAATTCTCATATGGACCATACATTTCTTAAGTTAAAACTTCCATTCAAAGTGCTTTGTTCTGCGCTCGGAAACTTTCCTGTGGACTGGAGTGTTTATTTTACTGCTGTGTACATATAGCCATTAACTATGCGCTGTAATTAATTGCATGTCTTGTTTATTTTGTCTTCTTTTCAAATCTAGTATAAGATATCATCTTCCTCAGGCAAGTAGTCCGACGAAGATGAGATACGCTTCATACGATTTCTGAAGCGTAGATGATTGTAGACGGTTATAGGTATGAATTTAGTGCAACTATGCATTTAGATGTAAATGTATGTAGTGTAATTTATGGTTTGCATAATGTGCATCTCAAGGTTTTCAATTTAAATGCAATTATGTTAAAAAATCTTGTATTTAAGCTTTATTAGTAGACATTAGGAAATTGTAATTTATTATGTTACAAAATAGCTATGCATTATAGTTAGTACAAGTGAAGTTGCATGTAAATAATAGTACAAGTAGACCTAGTAATATTAAAATTAGTTTTTTTTGGTTCATTATGCTTGGTGAACTAAGCTTTTTCTTTAGTTGTGATTCAAGAATGTGCATGTCATTTAAATGACATTGGAATGTTGTTTATGTAAAGTTGCCCGGGCTAGACTAGGACAGAAAGAGACAGGGCTGAGAGATTTGCAATAATGATAGTTAGATATATACGTGTCCTATATACATGTACGTAAACGTAGTAGATAGGGATGCTTGCAATATTTCAAGAGTTCTCTGTTGTACCAGTATTAATATTACTCACGACTAGTCTCTCTCAACGGAATTGCAAAATAAATGTAACGTAACATTACGTAATGAATGAATACTAGCGACTGGGTAGGTACTTTAGTTCTGTAAATAAACAGCGAGGACAAACAACAGCCGTATAAATGTAAGTTATGTGTAATGTATACCTACAATCTGTAAATAGAGACTAATGTTACTAGACTACTAGACTGTCTTCAGATACTTTTTCTTTGTCGATCGGGCTTTGGGTGTTTTGTAAATAGTGTATAATATAAAATAAGTTACTTAGTTGGGAATTTGTGTGTAATTCTACACATTATAGTAATAAGTGTGCTAGTGAAATGGAATAGCATTTGTTACATAGTGCTAAAGTAGCTAAATACTTGGTTTGGTGGTATTTTTATAAGCAGTGTACATAGAACAAGAACTTTCGCTTCATTTTTATCTACTTTTAATCATTAAACATGTCACTATTGTGGGAGCATGTGGGATTTTTCTCCAATTACTTACTATTACTACTGATAAAGTTATGGAATTAACTCCTGGTGAACTCAATTCTTCTGGGAACATGTGGCTGTTCTGTTCGCTGTACTTATTTAAGTACCTTAGTTTGTCTTAGTTAAGTATTTTTGTCTCAAATAACTTGTCTTTTTGTGGATAACAAAATAGTGTACGTTTTGGGTTTCTCTGCGCCGCATTAACCTGTTATAACGGCAATGAATGCAAAGACTATTGAGACAAAATTATTACAAGTTGTATCTGTATGACTATTATTGACCGATTTTGACCATTGCAACCACGGGAGGACAATTTTTTGTGTGTTTTTCATATTATTCACGATTTGACTAAGTATAAGGATTTTTAGGACAAACAAGTATGGGAAAGTTTGAGGTTTTCGCAAAAAATTGGACAAAAGAAAATTGGTTTGTATCCTTCATTGATTCAGACGTGGACGGAGGAGTTATGCAAGGACCGATTCCCCCGAATCGGAACAATCCTCAGGGTCAGACTCAAGGTATTCCTCCACCAAGACCATCTCATATTGCTTCCGGCAGTGTTGACGCCAATAGGAATGATCAGAATGAAACTGACCTCGAGAATCATATCCGCTTCATAGAAAGCCAGTTCGAGAGTGTGAGTCAGTGTCAGGCTCTAAATCAAAGCTATAATAGTTCAGCTCTCCAGTCTAGACCATTTTCACCTTCTGCTTCTTCAACTTTACGTAAGAAATAATAATTATGAATACTAATTCATTTTAGGGAGTTGGATTTTGCTCTTTTCAGTACACTCACAATCAATTGCAAGCTATCGCACGTATCACTATGATAATCACGTAGCGCAAATATTCTTCCTAACATATTACAACCCATAACAAACATTCACTTACTCAACTCTATTAATACATTTACAAAATACAATAGCGTTGTTGATAATGGTTGCTGCAACCGTGTCATCAGTACATGCACTGAATTAAACAGTTGGGATAGGATATCATGAATGCATAACTCTCTGCTGCGGAGATGTAAGAATTTCGAAGGGAGCAGCATATTAGTTACAATTTACAATTCACTTTTACTAGTAGTAGAAATAATTTCCTCAAGTATATATTACTTTTAATATTCCATCGAGTATTTACATAGAAATATTTATCATTACGAGATTTAGTTTACCCCAACTAATTAGTAGATGAGATAATCTAGAGCAAGTGAGTGTAGCCAATAATTACAATGGTACAATAAACAAAAGACTTAATAGGGATACTCAACAATAATACAGATCATGGTCATTAGAAACTAAAACAGTCTCAGAGTAACTAGTAAATAGGATGATTTTTGAAGACATTAACTTTGAACAGCAAAGTTTCTAACTTCTACTTAAACTAGGTCTAGTGCTGGAATAATACTTTGTGATGCTCAGTGGCTCAATTAGTGGTAAGCTCATAATTCCCCTATGCCATTGTCATATATATCTTATAGTACCTTAAGTGGAGAGATGGTTTAAATTGCAGTGTGGTTACTTAAAATGTTACAAGTGCTCTTAACTTTGAAAACTACCTGAATCTAAGTAGTAGAGATTCAGAAATAGACGAAGTACGTGTTTGTTTACTGGAGAGTAAGGAAATTTCCGGCTTAGACCTGGGGTAAACTACTCTGAAATTCCTGTACTTTATGCAAACACATTGCTTATAATGTCAAAATGGCAAGCGGTAGTTGATGCAAATAGAATGCACTCGCATCAGATTCGCAGTATAATTTCTACAAAAGTAATGTGCTAATGATGTTCAAACACGAGTGTTATTTACATGCTATTAGTGGAGGTTTAGTTGAGATTCTCTATATCGCAGTTATAGAATACGAGTGCAGTGAATGGAATTAATGTCGATATTGAACTAGGATTGGGAGGGAGAGAAAAGCTATTCATCTATATAAAAAAATCTCAATGCAATAATAAATGTTAGGACAAAATGGCTTTCCGATGACTTACGACTTTTTGGGTTTAATCTGATAGTGTGAGATTAGGGCAAGGCACACCCTTCTAGAGTTTTTGGTAATNACAAAATGGCTTTCCGATGACTTACGACTTTTTGGGTTTAATCTGATAGTGTGAGATTAGGGCAAGGCACACCCTTCTAGAGTTTTTGGTAATTCTTGACTGAGTAAATGCATTACTGAGGAAGAGAGAGATTATGGTAGTTGAGCAGGTACATGAAGCCTCATTCATTATTAATAGCTCATCTGAGTAAAACACATAAATTGTATGTTAGTTAGCACGTAACAAAATGTAGTAGAGTGGATATAATGTTTGTTCATTTCCGTTAGGCCGAAAAGTGATGATGAGCAGACGAAATGTAAAGTAATGCTTAAGTATGCAAACTGTGAATGGAAGGGTAGGAAGACGAGAATGGCTATTACAGCAGATAGCTGTATACTTAATGGGAGTAATTAATGGAATTAGCTGTCATTATACTTTACTCTCATCTCATTTCATCTGAAATGGCATGTTCTCTTGCGTCCATTATTTATATAGCGAAATTCGTACTAGAAGGCTTGTTTTACTGCGATGTTTGTGATTTAATCTAGTGAGGGAAGTTAAGTGCTCCATAATAGAACTGTTTACATTGTGCATATTAAATTAATTGGCACAATAGGAGTAGGAAATCCTATGGAAAGGGCTTTTCCATTGTGGAATCATTCTATGGCTATTGTTACTAGTACTTAAGTAGGGTACAATTTTGTGACTACAGGGGTATTATGGATCAGATTTAGAGATTGAGAAGGACTTTCAGTTCTGCAATTTCAGCATAATTTGTTTGGCACAAAATTAGTATAGGAATAAGGACCAATTTAGCAAGTATAGCAAAGCTTAGGATTACTAGCAATAATTATCTGCATTAGATGCCTAATGTTCATAGTATAAGTAGCTGGCAACTAGTTAAGTGATGATTTTGTGCTTAACACAATATTATTATGTAGCTAATACTGCTTCTAAAGATAATTTTTTTCACAGTTTTGTTTAGTTGCACATTGTCTATACTTTCACGGAATGATGACGTGGTGAGAGATTTATGGTGGTAAATGTATCGTTGATGTATCGTAGACTAATGCAATCGTAATGTAGTCCATGTCATTGTAATGCATATTTTTTGTTTACTAATTACATTAAATTGCACGCAATTCACAAGTTGAGCTAATGTAATCGTAATGTAAAATGTAATGCAGTAGCATAACTTAGAAAAGACATCATTGAATCAACTACATGTAATAATGACTCACATAATATTTAACTTTTGCACATGCCACAACACTGTCATCGTAGTACATTAATATACTTATATGGAGTGATAATATTATACTATGTGATATGGTTCAAATCAATTATGCAAATCAATTATGTACAGCTCCTCCAGTTAAGTATGCAGAATCTGAAGTCAACATTCACTACAAAGCTCCCATTCGACTTGTCGAGAAGGATTTTATTGGAGAAGAAGAGTTGAGACGGAGACAAGAGATCGTTATGAAGAGATTCTACGAGGAACAACGTCATAGGAAGTTCCTACAGGAAATTCAGGACATGGAAAATCGGAGACACACTGATAACTTTACGTAAGTCTTTTTCTTTGTGCTTTTTGTCATTCCTAGAATAGAAAATAACTTCGAGAAATAGTTTTTCCATTTTTGTGTAGTGTGTCATTGTCATCCTGAATTAAGTGAAATTCTTTTGTGTAACAAGTTTCAATTTATTGAATGTAGACCATCGCAAAAGTCTCCTATTCCCCTCAACCGATACGAAGATGCAATAGACGAACCACCACGACCAAAATGGAGAGAAAAGACTCCGGAACAGAAACTTGTGGCAAGAGCCTTGTTCAATTTTGCTGCGCAAAATTCACGGTCAGTCGAAAAGTTACGATTTATGACAAAACTTACGTTATTGTTTAAGTGTAGTTTTCAAATGTATTACGTATTCGTTGCTTTTTGATTGCGTCTTTGTAATCAGCAACGAAAAAATGAAAATTGTAATTTTATTTTTAATTTTCTCATTTTAATATCCCTATGTTCATTTTACAGGGAATTGAGCTTCCGTAAAGGTGACATGCTCTTTATTACAAGAAAATTAGATGCCAATTGGTTCGAAGGGGAGCATAATGCTGCCGTTGGGATATTTCCTAGTTCCTATGTTGAGGTTAGTTTTCTGACATTTACTCAATTTTTTCATTATTCATAGTCTTATTTAGTTACGTACATGCAATACTAGTATATAGTATCGATGTCGTTATTTGCTTTTGTTCTCATTAAAGGTAATTATATGTAATATGAGAGCAGATATGTAAAATTAACGTAAATTGAAAAAAATGAGGCAACAAAAAAATTATAATTAATTTGTCAAAGTTTTCATAATATACGTATTCTGTAGATTGCAAGCACAAAGCTTGCTTTTACCGTTTAGGTACATGTTGGTATAAAAATTCCATGGAGGAACTAGGTATAATATGTAGCACTTTTTCTAACACTAGATATGTTCGAAAAAATCAAACATGTCTGTGTTGTTTTTAAGTTGCTAACTGTTGAGTTTCTTTTTATTGCACCGAGGACGAGAAAAATACACGAAGCCGATTAATTTGTAGTTAATTCAATAAAAGTCAGTCTAATCTTATCGTTACTTGTGGCATTTGGGTCATGTCATGAGTAGAAATCAGAGAATTCTAGTCAAGATAAGGAAGCATCACATTGCCCTCTGAAGACTGGGAAAGCTTATTTATGTGGGGTTTGTTTTTCTCATGGAATGCACTATATAATTGGACTGAAGTATGGACATGTTATTTAGGTATACAAGAATTGTAGTTGTAAGGAGTTGGATAAAATTACATTTGTAGAGAAACGATGTAATTGCACTTTGAGCCTTTTTTTCGTTTTCCCATTATTTTCAATTATGTTCGCTTACATGGCCAGAATCTGCATCTTGGCAGCTAAACTTAGAATTTCATTGTGCATAATGACTACAACAACTTTAATGTGGTGATGTGTGTATAATGTGTTGAAGTAACACTAACGACGGAACTGCTGCAGCAGTACAGATTTTAGTTAGGAAAAATAGTCTTTGTGCTTGTTTTGAAATTGCAAATGTTAATAGAAGAAAATATCGTTGCACACAGAGCATGTAAAGTTTTTATGCCTAACTGAGTTCGTCGTGCCTTTATCGCCCATTGCACTCTTAAGAATGAATTATGGAGTGTCTGAATTTTAAAACGTTGTTGTTGAAATGACAAATTACAAAGTATATGACGTGGTATAAAATGAATTCATTCTCGGTACTTATCTGTTGTACTGTATTTTCATAGAATAATGCATTCGTGCAATCCATCGTAATTACTAGAGAAGCGGATCTTCCTCGGGTACTTATGCTGTATGCTAATAAATAATTTATTTGTGTTTAGATAATTCCTTCGTATGACGGAGAACGTGCAACGCCTCGAGTAGCGTCTGAAGGGCAGGCAAAAGTCCGATTTAATTTCACAGCTGCCTCTCCTGCGGAAATGTCAATAATTAAAGGGGAAACTTTGGTGCTGACTCGAAGAGTGGATGCTAACTGGTACGAAGGACGTATCGGGTCACGTCGAGGGATCTTTCCGGTGTCGTACGTCCAAGTGTTGAAAGAGCCGGGCTCGGAACACAATAATGTAAGCATGAGCTCGTGTAAGTCTCCCAAACCCATTGGAGCTCCGGCAGCTCATTCCCTTACTCATCAAAATGGTTTTAATCTCTCGAGACATAGTTACAAACCGAATGAGTACTCGTACAGCTCTGACTTTAACCATGTGAGATCACATTTGAACTCCTTTATCACTGTGTAGATGTTGCACGTAGATTGTTGCACGAATGTTGTAAGTACGATTGCACCATTATCATTATGTGTTAGAACAACGACTGTAGTAATTGCAAAGCGTAGAATATGGCACGTGTATACGTGATTAAAATAAAATGCCTACTGCTAATAGTCCAGTAGTAGAATGTATCATTGGGTATGAAATTGCTCGGCTAAGCACATGTGTTCGTTCGTATACGTTGCCAAACAAGTTAGTACTCGCACTGTAAATGTTCATTTTATGTTAATTGGTTATGTGAGAGTTTGATTTGTCTGTTTTACAGATTCAGAGTTACGGTGGGGGTTCCGATGGACTTTATCGTAAGGAGAATGCAAATAGTAGCTACCGATCTAGGGCTGGTCCCGGTGGCCAGTATAATCATTTGACTATTGACACAAGAGTGGAACCTTTGTCGTAAGTTACACTAAATTGTGCTTCCATAATGTTGGTTGGCACTTTGTTTGTGGAAAGAGTAGGCACGCTTCGCTTCATTTCTTTCCGATACTTCGGACTATTCTACCACACAATGTAGTACATAGATATTCTGTATGTGTTGTACTTGTTCTGATATAGCCTATTCCTACTTCGACATAAATTATGCTTCTTGTTTATTATCTATTGTAAACTGCATGCCAGTGGAATTAGAGATAAATTTTTCACTTATTATTTACTTCTTTTTCTCATTCTTAGGTGTATTATTTTCCTATATTGCACTAGTTTGTAATTAGTAGCCAGCCTTCTTTATATTAGTCTTGTAAGTATGTATGTATGACTGTATGTGTAAAAAGTAGAAATCAAACCGATAATATTGCTACATTAGAATTTTGTAAATAAATATCGTAAATGTCAATAGAAATTGTTAAATTGTATGTAAGTAGTACGAAAGTTATATCGCAAAATAGTTTTTAAGCACACCGCATTTGCATTGTAGACTGTACTGAATGCATGAAACGCACTACTATGGTATACCCGTATACAAAATACTATATTGGTAGTTTTGTGGCTCTCGCATGTTTGTCTACTATGATTGATGTCTGTATAATTTTCTTTTGGAGTGTATGACATTAATTTTGTTGGGAATGGATGAGCAGATACCGAGCCATTTACAACTACCGCCCAGCACACGAGGACGAGTTAGAACTGCGTGAAAATGATATTGTTCATGTTCTGGAGAAATGTGACGACGGATGGTTTGTGGGCACTTCCCAACGGACGGGGCTCTTTGGTACTTTCCCCGGCAACTATGTAGAACGGATGTATTGAAACGTACGCTTACCTATTGCAGTGGTACATTACCAACACTTAAATATACATTAGTAAGTGGAAGAGACTGTCATTTGATATACGGAAAGCATTGACGAGAGGCAGACCCGCTACTGATATACAATGATATTAAATTACGTTGTCCTCCAGACACACACTCTCTCTATGTATGTATAAAAAGGTATGGAATACTGGTCAAGGTCAGAGGAATTGTCTGTCGATACTACTTATGTTAGGAGATAGTAGCAAATGGCCAGTTGGTGAGATCCTGTGTAATAAAGTTGGAAGATGTCTTATGAAAGTGGTTTTTCATCCGATCGACTGCACTCTCGGAAAGAAGAAATGGAGATGGAATAATTTATCTACTACACTACTAAATACTTACTGCACTTTACTACTAGAGAGGTACCTTACTTATCCTACTTTAATAAGAATTATAATAATTTACGACTCGATCCGCACATAACGTACGTATACTCGATTCTAGTTACATCTTTAATGATATTTGCAAAATAAAGCAAACCAAAGTGTAGTTTACATTAAGAAAGAAGAAAAGCTATGCTGGCATGCTGGTACATTTATTATTTAAAGTTACTTAATACTTTACAGTCTATGATGTAGTTGTTATGTTTAGCATAATTATGTATAGTCTAGCGATTTTGTCTAATGCTTACCTATGTATAAATTCGTGCGTTTCATGTTAAGTCAACATTACTAACTACTACAGTTATTATGTACTTTAGGAAATATTCATGCTATGAATGTTGAAATGTAGAAAACAGTGTACAGTTTTACTCAAGACTTATTGCTTGCCTTTTACAAGTCTCGGATTTTGTAATTCAGGGATTTTATCTTAATCTTAACCAGTAGATACTTCAGACTTCCAACAGACGTATTTACAAATAGATAATATTAAGACTACAAAAATGTTTCTTGGAAAATTTTTTAATCTCGTACTATACATGCCATTGACTAAAGATTGACGATGATGCCAAGTACTACATAGTACTTCTGAATTAGGTTTCTGTTTATTCAGGATTTGACTACGAAAATTAATTTTTGTCATTTACAGTTTATTAGGAATGCGTACACACGTACCTATACTTATAAGTGTGTACTTAGAAGTAGAAAATGGAGAAGCTAAAAGTTCAAAGGTCAAGGTGCGTTGTATTTCATATTTAGAAATGTTAAGATATGTTTATTAAAGTAGATTATGTAATTGTATAGATATTAAATATCCTTATTAACCACGAGGAAATCGTAGCAGCTACTCAGCCAAAGAATATTAATTGTATAAGAATTGACCATTACATACAATGTAAGGTAGGTTTAAGGAAAGCAGTTTAAGTATTGTAAATTAGAATTAAGTGTCATACTTGTTTAAAACCTTCCTAATAATGTATAGCCAATATGGTAATTAGTAATAACTTATAATAGTATATTCATTTCAATCTTGTGTATGGTAATTTCGCGTATTTGAAAAGATGCACTTTTGTGTATTGGCGTAGGACATACTGGTGAATTCCAGAGCACATTTTGTATTAAGAACATTCGGGGACTCCTTTCAGCCTAATCTGGATAGCAGCTTTAATGTACACTTTCTTTAATACAATAATAATTCTACATAACAGTTCAATGATTTCGGCCTACTCATTTAAATGATTTGCGACGAGAAGCACAATTTGCGAACTTTCTTAGGGAAAACACAAAATATTCGTGGAGAATGGACTAAAACAAAATTCTGTAATACGTACATACGTACTAATTGTGTAATTTCAATCAACATGGGTAAAAAGACCTAATAATTTGATGTATTTCATACCAAGTCTATTCTACTACTACACATAACTATTCTTACTATAACCGATAATGCCTAAAATACTAATGTACTCGATGATGAAAACAAGTGCTACATTACATACTGTTATAATACTAGAGGTGAAAAGTACAATGCTGTTATTATGAAGATTAATACTATACAAAGTTGTTCAAAAATGTATTTATCTTGTGTTATTCTTGGCCCCGCCATGTTTTCATTGCCAGTGCCTTCTTGTTTCAATCTTTTCAATGTTTTGTGTATCTAGTTAGCCTATAGTATCTACTGTTGTAAATTGCAGGTAACAACCATTTGAATGAGTAACTTTAATTTGTTTTGTCCAAAAATAATAAGTACAATAAAAGTCATGGACATGGCATAAAACCTAGATGCGCAGTTTCCTTTACCATCAAAGAGATCATCTACACTTTTACTGCGGGGCAACCTGCTCTCATTTCATTCTGGCTTTGACACTAACGAATTTCTAGGTACCTTCATGAAAATGCGTAATTTATTTTCTCTGAGTATAATTTTAATTGCATATGGTTTATAATTACTTGTTATGACTTTCGCCTCTAGTGATCAAACACAAATCTACGTTGTATAACAGGTGAAAGTTTTCAACTATCAACACGTCACGTACAAACACTCACAAAGTTCCTTAAATGCTGAGTCAGTGCTACTGAACAGCTAAGTATTTGCAGTAGAAATTCAATAGGTACTGAGAAACTTTTCCATTTGCGCATTTTAACTTCGCATTATCAATTCTTTAGTTGGATGGTTAGAGTGCCTTGCATAGTCCAATTATACTAATGTAACTTATGGAGAAAGTAAAAATTTAGGATTTCCATTCTAGCAGCATTACGTATGCGAGTGTCATTGAAAAACTCGAGGTCATCTGTAGACGATATGGAAATGCCCAACTTAGCTTTCCCCCATAGGATGAAACGATGAAAGCCCACTTTTTCTTATTTACTTAATAACGAAATACACTCGGCCCGAGCTTGGCCTTTAGTAAGATGGTATTTTTGCTTTGCTGATGCTAATATTTGTTTCATATCAAAACTTGGCTCCCAATAATTTAATTCTAATGCCTGATTGTGGTGAAAGTTGGTAAAATTTTAGTATGAAGAAAAGAAAGTGATTTATCTAGAGATAATCTTGTCTTTCGAACAAGGGACGTTTTTAATTAACTTATTTAACGATTTATTTAAATAACAAATATTTACCTAATAATATAGCCATTATCCTAAAGATACCTTACTACAGGAATCTTATCTAAATACATTAATTCATTTTGCTCTAAATGATTCTTTTCAAATCACAATTTTAGAGCTGTCACTAGTATTACTAAGCATATCCGCCCGACTTTGCTGAGGAATTTTGAAATCTGCTGATTCTCCTTTACATCAACCATCAAATCATTGAAATCAATAAAAAAAACAGCATTACATATTGTAATAGATCTAAAAAACTTAAGTTCACTATTACCTTGTGAATCGCCTTCTGAATCTGAACTAGCTGAGCCGACTGAAGAATAAGCGTCTTCGACAAAACTGTTGTTTGAATTTTTGCCTTGGACTCCTCCATGCTAAATTTATGTCGATACATTTAGGGACATTATTTATGCATTATAATGTTTAATTGAACATTTAATATGCGAGATGTTTACCTTCGAGGCTTCAGATTTAAACACAACATACTTCATCCTGTAGTATTGCCAGTAGGGGATGCCAGTGGTTGGATTTGGATGGTATTTAGAACCAATAATTGGAAGAGTTCTCCAGTCAAAGTGGCCGACGGCAATCAAGTAAATGCCAATGCAAATTGATGGGATGAACAATGCCCAGAGTATAATGGACTGGGCATAACTGTCAAGTTTGTTCTGGAATTTTTTTACCGTTTCTTGTGCAATTTTTAATTCTTGTATACTCTTTTCTGAGCACCGGTTGCTATTCTCGTCATAATCCACAGTTGGATCTTCTCGTAGAAGCTCCTTACAGCTTACATCATCATCATCCGGGCAAGAATCACAACTTTTGCAAGAAACGCAACGCTTGAGGAATCCTTCGCTATCAGGTTTATCATAGAAACTGAACTCTCCTGTCGTATTTGACAGGCTTGTCAACAGCAACAAAGCCAATGCATTTACACTAATTCCAAAAAATATGCTGGGAAAACGAAACGCAGTACCCATCTTAAATGACACAGATAAAAATTGTTTTATAAATTATTCCGATATTAAACTGGCTGTTTTACATTAAATTATTTCGAAACTGTAATTAAATGTTTGCCAAAGCAAAATTGAAGGATTCTACCCTTCTTCAGATTTTTCGGCCGAGTATTCCAGAAGTTTTTCCGTTTCCTAATTTTATGCCACAATTTAGGAAGTTAGTGGATTGCTCGATATCCTCCTCCTCCTCCTAAGTTCATTTTGATTTCGGTACCTAGTCAAATATTGACAATCAAAATTGTCATTACGCCCAGTTGCTAAGTTGCAGCTTCAAAATGACTATGAAATTCTGGGAAAGTGAGGAGGTGACAAATAAGATTCTAAAAGATTCAAAAGTCCCAAAAATGATTCTTCACTCCTTATGAAAAAGATACAAGATCTTGACTTGACTATTACGAATTTCGTATTTTTTTCGATTTTCTTGCTAAAAATTTCATAAATTGCTGGTCTGGATCTGGAATAGACAACATTGACTACTTTAAACTTGAAGTTCTTTACCGACTTATTGATGAGTTGATCTAATATTTTATCATGACTGAGCGTAAGTTTACTCGTTTGCCACAAGGCGATGGTCCCGTTGTCAGCGATGCTGAACACATCCAAGAAGAAGCGATGGAAGCTTTGGGTAAAATTTATGCAGGCATTTGATACTCTCTAAGTCTTTGGATTTGCATTTAGTATGTAATTAACCACTCGTAATTCAGATACATTGAGGAGCTCTACATTTTTCAAGAAGATAAATAACAAAATGAGAGACCAATTAATAAATACAGCCGCGAACGAAGAGGAAAAGAAGAACGTATTCAATATGTTTCAGGGGGCTGAAGCGGAAGAAGAAGTAAAAAAGGACAGCGCAGATTTAACTCTAGAGCAAATACAAAGGGGTCGCCATCCCATTCTAAATTGCGTTCTCACCACATCATTCCATATAATTATGCTGACTAATTTCTTCTCCTCTCTTTTCGAAAGGTTTTACTCAAATATTGTCATTAGTCATACATCATTTCATAAATATGAGTACTCTCACAATGCCCATGTGAACCCATCCTTATGCAGAGTCGTTTTGTTAAAGAATGAAGATTATTTTGATTGAATATTTTATATATTATAGCTATGAGATTCTTCGGACATCAGCACGCACTCAGGCTCAATTTATTGCTGGGAATTTCAACTGCCTGGATCATATTCCTTCAGGATTAGAGTTGGCTCATATGATTAACATATTTCAAGGAGGGTTTTCAGTTGTAATGTTATTTACCCGAAGGAAGAAACATGCTGCTATTTTTTTGGCTTTTGTTTTCGTCCAGATCCTTCACATCACAATGGAGTTTAGCATGATCATTTATCGTCTTCGTTTAACAACAGTCAGTATCTTCAGATGGCAACATTCAATGACTTTATCTATTATCCGGGAAATGTTTAGCTTGTTTTTAATTTTAGTAGGAGTATTGTTGGCAAAACAAAGATACTATGATTTAGGTACGAAAGCATTTTCCTTTTCAGGGTAACTAAATAACAATAATGTACAATGTCCTTCGTGCGCCAGTTTAAACTGTTTTATTCAATAGCAATTGATAAATTGGTGTTATTAAGTTATGTAAGTCTCAATTTACTTTGTAAAGCTCAACCAGTTGCTGAGAGAAGAAGAAGAAAAATTGCACAATCTTTCGGCAAACGATTTTTGAATGACCAAATCATATATAGAAACGCCCCCAGCTTTCTCCAGAGAAAGTATGCTCTTCGAAAAGCAACTGCATTTCAAATTTATTCAGTTCTTCGTAGCATCAAAGAAGAAGCCAGCACGCGCCACAAGAGAGGGCAAACCCTGAAATTCGACCCTGTTTTCACAAAGCAACACGTCTTTAAAGCCAAAACTGGTAATTTCCTTTTCTTGCAATACAACCTACAAAAAACACTTCCTTAAAGCTAACCACGCCCCCATTTTTAGAATATTTTCTTCCCTTCTTTGTCTTTTCTTAGTTATTGAAAATATAACAGAGGAGGAAATTATGCAGCTTATCGAAGCCTGATCTGTGAGATCATTCTCCAAATAAAAACAGACAACACTCTAATAATTTCGACAAGGGCACGTAATACGAAAGATTTGTAGTAATGATGGAAGATTTGATGAGTACATTTGTATATATTATTTTGCTTCCTTACCAGGTTGATAAGTTGAATAAATTCATTTGAATTGAAACTGCAGTGAATTTTATTTGTTAAGGAATACATAGCCAAAATAAATTACTCCCTGACTCTCTGAATAGTGCTTTAGTATATCCAAATCAATATTCTCGTGGAAAAGGGAAACTTTTCCTTTACTTTCTATCTGTCTATTTGTCCCAGGGGGATTTCGGATCTTCTGTTCTCTTCTGTTGACATATACCTTGCCGTGATACAAAAATGCAGGATGTTATATCCATAGAAAATCATCGTCATGGTACCCACCTTGCCCAAGTCCTAAAATCAGTCCTAATGTTAGGATATGAACGTGTTTTGAGAATGACCCCCCGATCAACTATACTGATGCACTGCAACCATAGAGATTCCAAAAACCTTGGCTATTCCATGAAAACAAAATAAATGCACAGGAATTTGATGCTCAAGTAGAATGTAATCAATGTTTTGCAGAGGAAAATCATCGAAGAAAATCATTTCACTTGATTCCGCCAAAAGAACTCTGATAACGACGACCTCGACCTGACAGAAAATAGATTTGGGCCGATTTTCTATTCTATCCCGTAGGTGTAACTACGATTTGAATTTCGATTGAAACGAATTACGAAACTCACGATGACTGCCATAAAATGTTCCGAAGAGGTGTTGGCCGTGGCAGAGGCAAACAATCAGCTCTTGTTGGATATGCACCCGGTAAGTCTTTTTACAGATATCAGACATAATCCGTCAATGTTCATTAGTGGTAACCGGTAAATGTGATCAAATTAATTGCTAAAACCTAAATATTCCAAGAATTAATTCTAATTATAATACTAAATTTTCCTTGATGCAGAAACTGTACAAACATGGGGACCACAATATGTTCTATAGTGCTGTGTCTGTCAGTAGCATGTTGACCATGATGTGGGAGTCTTTTGTCAACAAGAAAAGCCCCGCCTCACTGAAACTACTGCATTTTCTCAGACTGAACCCAGGCAAAGAACTACTTTTCACCGCAGGCTATGCTGAAGTTTTGAAAAAATATGAGGTAGGAGTGTTAGGATACCCAAAACTTGTGGTCATTTGTACTAAATCAGAAATAAGCATATTTATCTAGAAGAGCCCTGTGAAATTTATAAATGAAATGCTTTCAGCTTCAGCTTATACTAATACATCTTATGATTTTTGACTCTAGAGGCTGACATATGGGCCCAATGATGCTTCCCTGAATATTTTGAATAAGATGTACATCTCCGATAGTCTTGGAGCTTTGAAGGA